>CM060965.1:101889058-102059058 GCA_030765045.1 Tenodera sinensis | reverse complement strand
ATGCCAGCAATAAAAACCCAAAATCATAGACTGAGTGTTTTACTGGGTAAGAATTTCGTTATAAACGGGCAAAATGCCAGCAAACGGTGGCGACATTAGGCTACGCAATAGATTTCTCAATCAATCCGTAAACTCACCGTTGATTTCCAAATATAGTTACTACTAATACTAAACACGAGACGCCTCTATGCAGCAGGAACCTAACAGTTATTTATGTAACTTGTGGCTCAAGCTTCTTTACGTGAGTGTAAACAATTCTCACGTTTCACAACTTGCGTACGTGAATTAATTTACAAACCATAACAAAAGATCCACAAAAACAGCTTTGATAAATAAAAATAAAAATGTGTATTCTTTGACAGTTAAGTTTAGGGCCCATGTTGAGCATAACCAATTAAATAACACACATAACGTGTCTTAAGGCGGACTTCCTGTTTAAGACATTGAATTTCAAAAATCTCTAACTACTTCTCGTGCTTAAAACTGTTTTGCCGTCCTATTGTTGTTATGATTTGAAATAAAACAATTTAGCATTAAATAGACTAGGATTGATCAGTGATGCTCCAACTTATGCGAAAAAGGGGAGGGAGGATTTGCCTCCACCGACTCTTTACTGAGCTATGGCGTATTCATGGGACTCAAAAACAAACCTCTCTAATTCTTGGTTACCTGAATGAATAAAGGGGGAAACGTTTCATGCAGAAAACGAAGGAGGTTGGGTAAACCGATAAGGTAACGTCATCAGCACATAAGAGACAAGGTTGGACATCGCTGAGGATAGATTAAAAGACACGCACCAAAATGTCCAACTAACGGTGAAAAAAATTACGCGATAGGTCTTAGCGGATCAAGCTGACCTAATTACCCAAAACAAATACGTACCAATAACACTGATCTGCATTAAGAATTACAAAAGAACAACAGCAAAAAGAAAAGTTTTGATATTTTAGTTTTGTTTGCCGATCTCGCCAAATTTTGGGGTGCTGATTCCAAATATGTTGTCAGTTTTCTTCTAGCAGGTTCAGATTTTTTAAAAAATGAACAACATTTTTATATCAACTTATTACCTATATATATATATATATATATATATATATATATATATATATATATCCGACTGCAATATAATTGCCATGCTTAAGAACATTGGATGTTAGAATTAGGTAATTGTAAACATAATATTGCACAATGACTACCAACAATTACTATAATTTGCATTATTTTACAGGATGAAATGTTCTTCTTTTCGTATTTTTTTCCATAAACGCGAGAAGTACTTCCATTTTCAGGTACCAACAGCAGTCTGTATTCATGTCCAAACATGATGGTATGTTTTCTCAATGTCTCTTATGTCTTGGTGAAAACGTTCACCCTGTTCCTCACTATAAAATCCAAGACAACAATCCGGAAAATAACCGATGTAAGAATGTACGAAATGTAACTACTTCGAACTCATGTCACAACCTAGTTTTCTACAATTTTCCAACTTGTCTCACAATGATTTTGTAATCCTTCTGGTTCCTATGAAGTTTTTTTACCATTTTTGTAGCTATGTCAAGTGTGCTTTTCTGTTTGTCTCATTCTATCCTTAAAATTGATGTTACACATTAATTTCCTGATTTGAGGTCCAGTAAAACATCTGCGTTCAGCATATTTATGGTCATTCTTGATAATACACTACATATATGTTTAAAACACTCACTGTCCTTGTCTAGGGCACGTACAACTAACTCGTGATACCAAATTTTCTGAAAGAATTTGATTTTCTGGAAACCTGACATGATCGGAAAAAAAAAAAAAAAAAGAATTGTACCTTTCAAAAAATCTTTTTGGGAACGTGCATTCTTTTGGAAACATTTTTGATGCAAAGCTGTGAATTAGCCAATAAGAACATTTCCTCACAAAGTATTTCAGGTTTACATTGCCGAACTTAGGTTTCTCAATAATGTACTAACAGGGATTCCAAAATCTCTGTTTAGCAACATAATCTCTTAACTACAATGGGAAGAATAGAAAACAGGCAATAAATTCTGACTTAGCTGTCCTCGGAAGCAAGCCTTCTAAGCTTTTCAGAGTAATAAAAGAAGTCGAGTAATCTAAACCTGCTCAGACTGTCCACTTTTTGAGGACAAAATTCCTTAATAATATAGTCATGATGCTTGCTGGTTAAGCCAACGAAGCGTTGCTTCCCAAGTTAATTTATGCCATTTTTGTGTATATATATTATTTTATTATGCTTCCATTAAGCTAAAATGCCAGGATATTTCACTGGAAATGTTTATCTGCTGCTGTTTATTGAACTCTGCGAATGTTACTTAATTCATTGCGAGCGTGTGCTTTCTATCTGGTTCCCATTGCCATTTTTCGGTTGTCAAAATTTTTCCATATCGTTTATTTTCCGTGTACATCTATTAAATGTTTTATTTACTGTTATTCGCGCTCGAATTTGTCATTTATTAAATGAACCTCTCAATTGTTTATATTGTTATAGCTAGAATTGTTACACAAAAATGATTGTGGCATTTGTATTTATAAGGAAAAATCATATTTTACAAGCTACAAAGCTTTGACAGAACATGTAGAGTTCCGTGTCCATCTTCAGCAAACAAACAAGTAACTGCAGGCTAGCAAATACTGTAGTGTTTGCTTTACTGTCGGCCACTGAACTTATTATTAGAAGATTGCGTGTCTCCAGGGAATAATTGATTGGAAGTCAGAACGTATTTTGGTCAGAGGTTACACCCAGCCATTTGCTTTCACGATACAAAACAATTTTCCTGATTACCATATGCTTCCATGCAGTATGTGGTATTGATTATGTAGTGCATAAGTAAATAGACCACTTTCGCGATAACTGTAATTTACCTAAGTATATGATTTAATATTTAGCAGTTATATAGCTGTGACATATGAATCACTGAATTACATTGGAAATGTGCATGCAAATGAAACATGTATTAAGTGCACGTTTGGGCGTTTTCTTTACAATTTTGTGACTACGCCAATTATGCAAATTGCAGATTCATCACAATTATTGTTGTTTTTGCAAACATCTACCTAGAGCTTTTTCTGATTCAGAAAGAGGTTTTCGTTAACTAAGACTAAACCGTGGGAGGCAAATAAGAAAAGCTGTCCTAAGTATTAAACTGAACTGGACACTGAAAATTGTTCACCAGAAAACGAAGTTAAGCTTTGTTCTAGAATGCGGATGTATTTCAGAATAAATTATTATTAACACTAGCTAAACATATGAATGTACTTTGGTTCTATTATTTTTTAACATTTTCATGATTGATATTCTCCCATACTGAATCGAATTACACATTTTATTTGAAATAAAATTAGACATGAAGTCTACATTTAGATAGATGCTAAGTGTGTGATGATATTTAAAAAAAAAAAAAAAAAAAAAAAAAAAAAAAAAAAAAAAAAAAAAAAAAAAAAAAAATAGAAATAGGCTAGAAGTAAAAGGTACATTATTTGGAAAGGTTAAGGCAACATCCAGTTTGCTATTTCCGCTTAATGTTCGAAACTTTATGGGCACTGATCGTAGCTTGATATAAACAGTTTGGTATCAGAATTAGTTGGAAATTGTCGAGAAGTTAACAAATCAATAATATTTGAAGAAATGACAACATATTTTGTAGCAATAGCAAATACAATGAAGAGGAAACGTGTAAGAAAACAATTAAATCTCTATAAGACAATGACCGTTACTATTTTATCACTCAATGTGTTTTATACGTACCACAGAACTCGATATTTGAAATCCCGTAGTTTGACTGATCACTTAATAGTTTAGAACGCTTAACATTTTAAAACTAATTTTCACACCTTATATGCATTAATATTTAATTAGGTGAATTGAAAAACGTAAATACACAGCTATACATGGTTCTTCATTTAAAATCTAACTGGCGCGCGTCATTTCGCCTTTGCGCGATTGGGTGTGCCACAGCCGGCTTCGCTCCTAGATAAACTCCGCGCTTAAAGCATATATAACACTCTTACTTGTATTTTCGCGTGTAAAAGTTATTATAAATGGAAATCACAAGCCATGTTCACACAGTTTATATTCAAACGTTCCTTGGTGAAGTGTCCCCTTCCAGATTTACAGTTCACGAGATTGTGAATAAATTGGGAATCACTGGTTCTTTGGCAAACAAAATACGAAAGCGTAAACGTACAGTTTTAACAGAGAAGTTAGACGAAATAGGCGCTTGTTTTGAACGTTCACCACCCAAATCTATACCAAAATTAGCACAACAGATGGGAATTCAGTCTTCTGTACATGAGAAACTAAATTCTTAAAACTAAAACCGCATAACAGTACAAGTGTCCATGCTTTAAAACAATGTGAATTATTGTGAAGGTGTGTGGGCAATGTGTGTTTAAAAACACCAACAGTAGGTTTGTTGGCATACATAAATAATAATCATCATCTGAAGGTTATTTAATCCTGGGACATAAAGTATTTACAATAGTAAGTCCCCACTAGGGTAATTGTCTCTGATGTGAGACTTCCTTTGTGGTTTACCAGGAGAAATACGAACTGGTTTGAGAATTCAATGTCATTCTGGCAGGTTGTCACAGTAGCTTAATGTAACCATCGGTTAATGTAACCATTAAGCTACTGTGCCACCCGCTTAGTAAGCGGAGGGTCTGTGGTTCAAATCCCAGCTGTGGCATTGAATTTTTAAGTTCCAGTTCTACCTCTCAAGCAAGTTCGGTATTTAACCAAGTTTTCGTTGTTGAATTAATTATGAAGTGGGAAACACGCTCCTCCGAAGCGAGGTAATGGAAATAAGCTGCAACATTCAATAGAATTTTTCTGCAAAAGAAACAAAGGAAATCCAGACATTTTGTAAGCGGATTAAAAAGCACATGAGCGGACAGCTCAGTTAATATTGTTGTTGCCGTTTAAATTAATGTAAATGTCTTAATGACTCAAACACCACCTGTCGTTAAGGGCCTAATCGCGGTAAAGAGGCGAACATCGGGATGAAATTATAGAGCAGCAGGTGCCCATTTATCTCTGGAAAATGTGTTACCTATATGTAATTAGTGGGAAATACAACACCGAGATATTATCATTAACCGCAGCATTGCTGCCCACGATCATATTATTTTTATCGTAATTACAACTTATGGATCTGCCATCTTCACTTTTCAAGCATTGATGACGTTGTAATGAAGTATAGAGTCTATAATTTCATAACAGACGGTAGATAGTCAAGTTTACTTAAGATAGCTTAGTAATAATGCAGGTCACTTATTTCAAGGTGAAAAAAATGTTGCTATGTTGTGAGAAATAAAACGATGATGCCAGTATTTTTAAATAACAACTAAGCCTTTCTACAAACGCTTATGTCCAATAATGTTAAAGAGCGTATGTAGATCGTACTTGAGGGGATGGGATTTGAAGAATATGTTCTCATTGCTATAATTTCGCGCATTACAATAGTATTTGGATACAATTAGTGTCCTTCAGTCCCCTGCATTTCAAAACAATTCTCATCATGCTACAGAACTTTTCTACAAGATTACAATACATTCTTTCTTTAGTATTGGGTATTTATTTCTTTTCTTCAATTGTCAAAACCCTTTACATTGTATTATTTTATAATGGCTATAAAAAGAAAATGTTCTTTGTGCTTTTAAAATTATTTCTTTATTTAAAATATATACTCCAAATAATTATGATATCGGATAGGATTAACCTCAGAAGAATATCGTCGTTTTAAGGTCGTTCTTCTTAATTGGATGGATGAGGGTATACTGTGTGATCATTATTTTTGGACAAGAATGATAAATTACTACAATATCAAATTATTACAAAATATGGAGGGGATCAAGCTACTTCTCGTTTTCTCACGTGGGAAGTCATTATTCGTGTTTAAACTCTTCGCTATGCAAAAAGAACGGAATTTCTAAGTATCACAAATGGACCAACTCTTGAAAGACTTTACTATGGTTTAAAACCTATTTTATTCCCATATCTCACTTACACCTACAAGAAAAGTGTCACTAACATACTTTTTGCAAATGCTTATCTTCATTTATATGAAGTACTATCTACTTCCTGAAGACTAAGCGCTTGTGAGAATAGTTTGTGCAAGAGTAGAGAAAGTCATGTGAGTGCAACACACCAGTTGCACTCTTCTTCCTTTTCGGAACGAGATTGGAAAAGTTCAAAAAGCTTTGGTTAAAAGTTTCCCTGTATGGTCTATTTAGTTGTGTCAAAAATATTAAATTTCTAGTACAAACATTTTGTTCATGTTCCACATTTTATATTCATTAAGGCAGAAATGTTCAAACTATGGGGATATGTAAAATATTATTGGAGGTCAAACCACTTTTTAAATGGCCACTTCATTGTTATTCGACATATTATTAATTCGAAAGCTTGTTTTTCAACTTCTATTATTTTGCGATAATTTTTCCTCAGAAGTGGATACAAGTAGGAAATATGGTAATACGAAGTTTTTATACGTGCAAAGTAGATTGAGATTTTAGTCAATAACTTAAACTGAAATTGATTAATAAATCATAGAAGACAAAAGAACCGATACTGAACACTTCACTTAGTTCTTAAACCATGATAAAATAGTAAATGTTTCGAAATTAATACAAAACATGTTATATGTTTCACTCGCATAACTTTCTCTATTCTTGTGCGAGCTAATCTTATGAAAGCTTATTCCTTTGTTTCATGTTAATCCAGATAAACAGTTGCAAAGTTCTCTTATTGCTAATTTTCTTGTAGGTTCCAAGGGGAACGTGGGAATCCGGCAGGCTTGAAGCGATAGCCAATATTTTAAGAGCATAGATAGTCTCTTTATAATGCCTTTGAAACTATTCCATTTTCCTTGTATGGCTAAGAGAGAGAAAATGAATAAAGATTTCCCATTTGAGAAAAGTAGTAAGTATTCAACATTCAGGCAAATAACAAGGAATATCTCGGAAATGCTTCGGCAGGTGCTTGAAACAACCTATTTAATTAATACGTTAATTAATTGTTTTCAGCATGTTTATGTTTGACGCGGCTCCATAATCCAGCGGTTAGATCGTTCGGCTATCCACAAGCGTTCGATCGCACGGACCCGCATGTTGTATTCGTAGTGGACGAAGGGGCGTCTGGGCTACTGCATAAATTATTCATCAAAATTTCTTCTAGAAATTCTAATTTCACACATGGATTTTCCTCGGGGTTTTCTGTTTCCCCAGCCACTCATTCTATCATCACCTTTCCATTCATCTATTTCGCCTGCATTTCATATCATCCACTTCCTCACTCTCATACCTGGTGCTGGGCTGACCAGGTCTTCACTTTGTCGATCCATAAGTTCGTCTGGTCCCCGACAGGCATCTGACCCTAGGCACAGACTTGTGAGTCCTTGGGAGTGTAAATCTTAACGGGGAGGGTAAACGAAGAAGATTGTTTGCAAGCTTATCAATTAATCATATTCCCTGCAAGTCACCTTGTAATGCATTTCAACTATATTGTTCTTTAAAGTACATGCTTAATTATGCACAAATATGTATCCATTTTGTTGCATACTTTAAACACTAAAACCTTTCAATCCTTGCCGATCAACTTCTCTCAATAATTGACATATTTACTCTACAGGAAGAACTGACTCTACGCTTAGCAAATTGTTAACATAATCAGCAGAGAGTGGTACACTAGTGAGAAATTTTCATTCGTTTCTACTCTTTCCTCTTATCAGTATCAAGTGCCAGAAGTTCTCATATGTAATCAGATCACATAGAATGCTAGCAATCTTTACAAGAACTACGGTTGGGGAAATATATATTTTGTAAACCATCATAATTTAATCATTCGAAGAATAGCTTAAAACTTAAACATGGAAAACCCCTTATCATTTTAAATTAGGAAGATGTATCGATTTACACTATCAATGGGCATATTATTACTTTTCTTCGCTCTGCAGAGGACCTTGTGTTGTTTTTTAAAGCTTCACTTGGAGAACCAACATTGCGTTTGAAGATATTTCATAGTTATATTTTATGTTCTATGTCAGAATTAGGTTAAGGATATCAAGGATATGAATTGAAATAGCCAATTCGTTGCGTCAGATATGAGAAGCTTTAATGACATGGGCGTAACTTGACTGGGCTCTTTGGTTTCCGTCCGAATGCTGTAGCGTGAGCTACAATGGTGTGGTATACGAAACCATATTAGACTTGCTCGTCTAGTTTATGTATACAAAAAATGCTTCACGCACATCAGATACCACCGGGAAAGATAACTTAGTTGATACTTGTGTTGCAAGCAACTTTAATTTTGGAGCTTTATATAGTTCACATGGTTAGTGCATGCTTTATAATTTTCTGTTTCACAAGCATATAGAGTAGAATGCAACTTTAAAGTTGACTGTGAAATAGAGCTTATCAAAACGTAAAATAGTTCCTTTCTATAATTAACGTTTAAGAGAAGAAGTGAAATGGTTGAGGAAAAAGAAAACATCTTTTTATGGAAACGTAAAACTCTTGTAGAATGAGAGAAACACAGTTGAATATAATATTTGTTTACAATGATTGTTTCTGTTTTATAAATCTTTTATCTTGAAACGAGTTTGTTTTTAGACAAGACCTGAAAGTAGAACTTTCAACATAGAACACATGAATTAACGCTTTAGATTATTGCACTAGAGTCATACCATTACATTGGTAAACACCTTTAGTTTCAAGTCTAATCACATGGGAATTACGCTTTGTGATTGCACATATTTAATAATTCGACTTGGTTTGATTAGGTTTTACATTTTATTATGTCTTTTTACATTTGCTGGCATTATCTGATCACAATACAATATGTTGTACTTCACTTTATCGCAATTAGTTGTAACTTACTCCATACGTGTTACGCACAGCCTTCTGATTTCTTTAATCTAAAATGTTATTTTATCTAATATAACCCACGTGAGATTAAATGGTGACAAATATGAACTTAAAATAAAATGAAATGGAAGAACCTGAAATTACTAAAGCCTCAAAAATATTAGGACTAGAACTACCACCAAAAAGTTCTAGAAAGCAATACGACAGTATTCCCTCTGTTCATTATCTGGTGTACGACAAAATGTTCCAAATAATTTCAGTGAAAATGTACCCTTAGCTCTTCGAACAGAAAGGTACACAACGGAAACCATCATTAGTGGCCAACTAATCAGTGACTAAAATTGTCTTAAAGCCAATGAAAATCAAGATATAGTAACTGCTATAAGCTTATACCATTCTTAAGCAGATACCTGAAGGTTACAGGCCTAAAAAAATCAGAATTATGATCTAGAAACATGGAAATATATGACATCTAGCTGCATACGTAAGTTGATCTCGTTTTCAATGTCATTTCTCTTATATAGAATTGATATCGTAAATGACATTTCTCTTATTTTTAGAACCTACTGTAATATTATTACAGGTTACAAATCCGAGTGATGTCTAAAAATAGTATAAGTCACACGTGTTTAAAAGTGGCTATATTTTGCTCGTAGGTTTGCGAAATAAAATCCTTCTTTTGACCCTAGTATGTTAATTTAGTATTTTTCTTACTTTAGTTTTATTAATTCATTAATTTTTTCAAGCAAACAAATGTATACTTTGAAAAAAGTACGCGTCGGTCGTATCTAATTTACTTACCATTTTAATATCAGTAGGTTTAGAAAACTTATGTGTATTAGAAAATTACCATAAAGGGTTAAAAAATAGAATTCTTTGCCTTTGAAAGTAATATTGTGCACGTAGCATATTGCAAGTGCAGTTTATGAAAATCTTAATTATTCACATTAGTACGATAGCTAGGTAAGAGGTGGGATATCTCTTTGGAGATTTATCTGATAGATAAATAGTGAATTTCAGCCCTGACGTACCATGCACAAATACCCTGGGGTAACTGGTGCAACAATGTGACTGGCGTATTATACTCAGGCTTTCTGACCATGACGTTCTTTGTGAACGAGACGAGCATACAGCGTTCCTTCCAGGGACATTGACCCTTAGTAGTTTCCTCCGTAAAAAGTGTAAACCATGATTCACATAACTTTGTCCCGCATCTCGAACTAGTCACTTCTCATTGATGCTGTGGAATAGGTTGTTGTGCGATACAAACAACTTCTATATTTAAGATGATCATTTATATTAATATATTCGAAAGGAAGTGTCAAATTTACATTTTTTATGACCACAAGAATCAAATCTATTGTGACGCTGGCCGCCCGTCAAAGAGACGCTCAAGATCAAACTACCTCACACCACTGCTTTTAAATAACGACCCTGTTGCAATGAGTGGTCAGAAGGACAATGAGCGCGGCAGAACAAAGTGTTTCTAGACAGTTCGAGAAACTGTTCGAAGGGCGAGCTTGCTTACGAAACGGCGGATTTCGAGAAAAATCCATGCTACGTCATTGTTGGTTATAAGCGAATACAGTATGGACAGAAGTCAGTTGAACGAGGCAGTTGAGAGTTTTTAGTTAAGGCTCTTTGAGTGAGTGTGAGTATATCGTCGGAAGCAGTTTATGAGGCAGAGAGAGAGTATTAGTGAAGTGTGTGTCAAGGTTACGTTCGGACAGAAAAGAAGCAAGATCACGACATACTGTAGATTGTGTTAACGCTAAAAATGAATTTTCAATATTTAACAGTAATAAAGTGATAGAAAACGTAACTGGACTTGTCGTTTGTCACACTGGTGTTGTCAGAGGTGGGATTGACCCAAATGTCAGAAATAGGGCTTAGGTAACATTATATGCTTAATCATTTTTCTGTGCGTAATATTTCATATTTTTATTACAAATAAGATGTGTAACAGATGTATAAATAAGAGTCAGGTTTATTTCTGTTGTAAATAGCAACTTAGGAGGAAGGTTGACCTCGCCTCTCTTGTAAAGCTGCTTGTGTACTTAATCTATAAAAATAACAATTGATCTCACATTAGAACATATGTTTTTACAGCATCAGTTTGCAAATCTCCTAATTATGGACCATAACGTTTTCTAACCGTTATTTTGTTTTTATGAATACTATCATCTCACAATATTGTCTACCATCCTCTAAATTGTTGCTTACAAATTATTTGCAAGAGCCTAAGCAAAAATAACAAAATGTGGTGATGCGTAACGAAAATGGGGAAATATGCCTTAGAAATGAACCGCTGTGAATGAGAAAAATTCGGATGTTCTTGATATAAAATATGGAATTGTGTTCCCCTACAATTTGTAACATTTAACTTTTAGCTTTATATATCAAATTAGTTGACACTGATGCAACTTATAAATTAAGAGAGTGCTATTTTATGAACGTACAAAGGCCACGTACAGGCACACGATGAAACGTAGAAACTTCAATTTAAATTTGTTGCAGATCCATCCAGATGCACGTACATTGCGTCCCTCAATCTATTCTGCACTTCCTTGGGAAACAGCCTGTTTTAAATAACAAATGAATTAGTATCACGTATTTTGAAGTACTCAAAAATAAAGTACCAAAATGCTATGTTACCTGTATAAGGCTACGAAGTATTCAAAGTACCAAGGAACTGCAAACAGGAACCGTTCTTTGCGAATGCCAGTCATTATATCTTCAACAGCATCTGATGTATCCATCGGAGAAATCCTAAACATTGAGACAAACATTGAGTCTTTCACACAACTGACAACTTTTAATTTTAAAATAATTCCAAAGATTGGCATTTGAAACACTTATATGTTTTAATACATGATTGTTCGTATGCAACCTTCTCTATGAAAAATATAGGAAAAATACAATAAGTTCAGCTCCTATTCATTACAAGAAAGTTCGTCTGGGATCAGGGCTTTCCTTGAGAGGTTTTCATTAAACTTAATAATGCCACAAACCCAACATGAAAGGAATGCCGTACGTTCATTATACGTAATGGACAGAGCGGTTCTATCAGTTGTTATCAAACATGCAAGACTTCCGAAAATTCAAATTTGGTTCCACCAAAATGGTTACAAAATATTTTAATAACAAAAACATAGCTTCCTTCCTTAATTTTGCTTTCTCTAGCACTTTCTTACTCCAGGTAAACAGAGTGAAATAGCTTCGAGGTAACGTGTAAGGCGACCGTCGACCGCCTACTTTGACCTTAGGTTTATCTTCTACGATAATTTTTCATCCATCAGTTCTGTTTCTTTCCTTTCCTTCTCATGCTGCAGATGTGCGTGTGGCGGTGTCGGAAACATGGCGCCGATGAACACTATAAAACTGTTTGGTTCACGGCACCTTCTCTGAGGGCCCGATCGTTCCTTCCCAAAAAGGAGGTTCTCAATCCGTCGTAAAAAGGGCACAGTCGTACTCCCTCCCAATTTTCTATTGTTCAAATTAAGTGTAGTCCGATTCCCTCTATGGCTTAATCGCACGACTTTTCGCCACACTTCGCACACTTTAGGCGGCCGAGGAATAATAACCAAAATAACCAATCAATACCCTTGGTGTGTTTAAAAACAGTTTCACACAAATCCACATTCGAACACCATTCTTCAATATTTTTGTAAGCTGAGTATATAGTTCTGTAATAGAACTAATTCATTGAACTTTTCAATTTTGACTTTTTTCCCACGTTTGCCAGCATGTATACATCAGTATGCTCAACTTTATGCAAAAGAGAGACGGTGGATTTGCCTCCACCTACTCTTCACCGAGCTATGGCGTATTCATTGGACTCGAAAACAAACATTTCTAATGCTTGGTTAGCTGAATGAGGCAAGGAGAAATATTCCATGCACAAAACGAAGGAGGCGGGGTAGAAAGACACATGAATTCTGAAGTAATTATTCTACTTGCTTCACGTTGATGTGAACTTTGAAGCAGATCTTCCGTCCAGACGTGAGGTGTCCCCCACTGTTGTATACCCTCACCCTACAATACGTAGAGAAAGCATTGTATTCCTTTACCACAAACAACTTCTTACATTACAAATGTTTTTTGGCATCTTTTATTTTCCTATTTTGCTATTTCCTATTTTTTATGTTTTATTTTTTATCTTCCTACTACGATTTTGATTAGGATGCAACATGTTTAATATGCTTGTATGACCAATAAGATGTATATCTTGAATTTTCCTTTTTCTGCGAACAGTATGTTAAATTCTCTTCTTTAGGAATCGATGCTACATGATTTTGCATAACTGGTAAACCATAAGGGATACATAAAAGCTTTTTTTTAGGAAAAATGTGGAACTCTCTCATATGCATAATTTATATCAATATATTTTTGTTTGATTGTTCACCTTTGAGACATTCTCCATTATTGGTGTAGTTTTCAGTATTGTATCATTTTTAACAGCAGTCACTAAAGCTCAAATATTCACAGCCTGTGTGCCTAAATTTCGGGTATCCAATGTCAACAAATACCTCTTACCAACGCAGAGATAGTTACTGAGTACTATTGTGTTAGATTTGTGGTATGAGCACTAAAGGTAACATTCAATAGATCAGGGGAAGACAACTTCGGGCCGTGTGACGTATTTAAACGAAGAGCCAGCTTGTATGTTCGTGTGACGTCAGGTGAGAGCGGTGTATTGCTATGCTGCCTAGATCAGCGGCGCTACTTGCACGAAACTGAATGAATATGAAAAATGTTATTTGGGCATGTTTACAACATGCCCGGGCTGTTTAGGGAGAACCCTCTTCAGCCTAGTCTGAGGGTTTTTGTTTGTTGTTTGAGGGATCTTAACGGCGTTAGTGCGAATTTTGTTTTTATTTTGTGTTTTTGTTGACGTTATGTAGTGTTGTGTATAGTGGTTTTGTGTTTGTGTTCAGTTCCTGTGTTTCACACCAGTTTGAGACCAGGCTTCAAGATGTAGAAACATTCTCAACTACGATCTTTGCGACCCAGTATTCATTGGATGCTAACAAATTTTTTTAGTAGGTAGCAAATTGAATTGATAAATTTATAGTGCGACGATTTGCTGAAGGACAAATATAAACACAAGGAAGACTTGACTTATTTTTATAAGAATGTTCCTCAAACCAGATTTCTGAGGTTGTTTGCCCTTGTTGCACGGATATTATGTATGTTTGGTTCCACGTATGTGTGCGAACAATTCTTTTCTGTTATGAACCTTTCTAAGTCAAAATCCCGAAGCCTATTGTCAGATCACAATCTAACATGCAATCTTCGGTTACAAATGTGCCGTACATTACGCCCTAACATTGACAAACTAGTTAAAGAAAAGCGAAACTGCAAATGTCGGAAAATGTCCACCTAATTGTTCTGTATAGCTCTCCTCTAGCTCAGGCAAAATAGTTATAATTTATTTTCTATTGGCGTTATAGCATGACTGTTCACGTAAAGTAGAATTTATATATATGGCATAAAGCCGAAATGTAATTATTTATAATCTGTGACTATTCCGTAATTCAAAGAGTCAGCATTAAAATTGCGATGTCGCGCACGCCTTTCCTCTTCCCCGCTGTGACGTCACACGTTCAACTGGCCGTCGTTGCAAGCATGTGAGCTGAGTGAGCTGACGTCACAGCAGCGATACCTGCAATAGATGGTAGTGTGCATATAAGCTTAAAGAAGGTATAAAATCCAGCTTATTTCTTTCTGCGTGCGTGAGTGTTTTTTGTTGGTTTGTTTTGTTATTTTAGTTCACGAATGATTTATTTCTGCACAATTACATTTCATTATTTTAAGCACTTTTAATATTGGGATCCTGTACAACTAATGGTCCAGCTGTATGTAAACGGAACCCGATTCTCTCTAAGTATACTTCTTATTAAAGGTTAAATACAATCAGTATTTAATTTTTCCTAAGAGACATTTTCTCCTTCCTCTTTCTGCTCCCTTCAGTACCTCTGTCGTTAAATTCATTTACCTTAATCACTTTTCTCTTATCTTCCCTACATAGTTGGGCGCTAAATTGTTCTAGGAATTATTTTCATCTAATTTCAAAATTTCTGTTTGTTAATCGCCCCACTTCCTGTTCCACATTTCCTCTCCTAAAACTCAAGTTGTTGGGCATTCTGTTACACTGCATACATGGTTTTAGCCCATTTATTATATTATTCCTGTTCTCTTCTGTACTAAACCTTACCTACCCCTTTTATTCCAAACTCCATATATTATCCCGCCCCTCCGTTCCTGGTTAAACTTCCCATAAGATTTCTAAGTATCCCTATCTGCTAAACTTCTTCACGTTTGCTGCTTTTGATTGATGCTTAATTTTACACTATTCCTTAATCGTCAGCTACTATTTATACATTATCTATCTCGCCAACTCCAATTTCTTGCATTATTTTGAGATAGTTAACTTCTTTCCCACATTGCCTTAGAATATTGTGGAACAGTCTAAATATTTGACAAATGTGAAACAATTGACCTAATTTTAATTATAGCGCACTAAAGCACTGAGCACTATAATGTTGATATAGATTGCTGTGGGAAAGCACTTTCTTATGCAGCTGTTACAATTGAAAACCTTATTGTTCAGTTTTGAGAGTAAGTTTACTACTTCTAAAACCAGCATTACTAAAGTAATACAATTGAATGGTGTTATCTGAATTGTGTAAGTTTTCGGTTGGCTTAGGTCAAAAGATCGGATAGTTACCCGACTTTAACCTTTTACCGTAAAGGATTTTCTAATCATTATTTTCCATCTTAAAATAAACTACAAAGTCATAATGAGCTAAATATTTTAACAAATACATACTGCAATTTCTGTCCTATGAAACACTATTACAAATTAGTAATATTACAGAAGACAGTCTAATTAACGTGTAAAGTGTATGTACAAAACCTTTCAATCAAAACTATTAAGTTTACTCACCTCGCTTTTAAAGATGTGTCGAAAGAATTAAGGATGCGTACAAAATATGGGCAAACGCAGGTAAGTTTAACCTTACTGGCCTTAAGTCGAAGCTCTTCGTGCAGAGATTCCATCAATCCTGTAACAAACATAATACTGTTACGTTAGTTTGGTGAAAACAATAATTTCGCCTAAATAAGGTACGAAGCTATCAGGGTGAAACTTGGGGAAAAGAGGGGAATAATGGGTGATTAAATAAATTAGTGATTTAAGCACCTAGGGATTAACTTTTAACTATTGTAGGGTTCTAACTGTAGCTTAAAATGCACAGGAATCAATTCAATAAATTTATATAACTATAAGAAAGAAAATAGGTGTTAATGTACAAATATTGAGCGTAATGAGTAATCATACAACTAGTAATAACTGCCAAAAATGAATGTACTCTCGTACCCACAATTTCATGTTGTCAATTATATTATTATGAATATTAAAAGACTTGCTTCCAGTTTCTGGTTAAAGAAAAACTCTCCCTTTTAATGATTTTTACCACTAACTTTTAAAACGTACATGCACTCTTTGGAAACTTCAATACAAAAATTTTAGAAATCAATCCAAGATGAAATAAAGAACAGCTGTCCAAATCTGAGAGGGAGAGACTTGGATTTTTTTTCTTCATTGGCCGTGACGCTACAGTTCAGTGATGCACTAAACCTGTGACGTTGATAACCTTGCTGCCACTTTCATAATTTACAAAGCAATGGGAATGAAACTCTCAAAAGTCATTGTTAAAAACATTATAAACACCAACTTCACGTTTTCTTTTTGTGCTTTCAGCGAGTGTAATAAACTGGATAATCACACTCTAAATAGTATTGTGATTATCATTTACATCTTTTGCTCAGCTTATTACTTTATTTTATTAAGTAATATGTAATTTTACGTTTCATCACTTATGCATAATAAATGAAAACAGTTACTACATTTGTAATAAGAAAGACGTAAGATTTTCTTGTTTTTTTTATAATCATCTGGATGTAAGTATTTACAATTTAATTCATTTTAATTTAAGTGGAAGCTAATAATTTAATACTGTTGAAACAACGCTACAATTATTAATTTTTATTGAAGTTTTCTTAAATTACCGCTGCTTGGAATATGAAACAGAAGAAGTATATTTAGATAATGAAGAAATGCGAATGAGATGATGTTTATATGTAAATTTCATTGAAATAACCATTATTTGCAATATTTGTGTAGGTATTTCATAAATAATGCATGGAAAACATTAATTTTTGGATAAAAGATGACTCACTATCTTTTCTGTAGTATTCCCTTCGTACTAAATATGGCACCACAGGTGATGATCACTGATAACACAACTCAACAAGGTTTTGGAAACTAGAAAAAGGCAAGTAGTGGATTTTACTACAATAGTGTACTGATTGCATAGCTGAAAACAGAAAGTTTCTATGACGTCGCGGAAAAGGTTATCCCTGTTTATGTTTCTTGCTGCATGTCAATCTCGCCCCGTCTGCTTCTACACGCATACGCACTTACTGTATGCCCACGACAAGAAGGCTAGAGGGGAATGAAGGGCAGAGGGGGCTTCAATTGTTTATCTGCTCCGGTAGCGTATCTGTTTACTAGGAAATGAGTGCATGAAAATGCATATGAGTCACCCGCGTTGCCAGATCTAATGCGCTTTGCAGTATTAGGTGCAGGTGCAGAGATTTTTTAGTATTATGCATTATTTGGCTCTCGCGCTACGGCGCTACAGTTATATACTCGTATTTTGTTAGTTTTATTCTTGGCTTAATATTTACATATGGCTGCAGTTCGAAAGAAGGGACGAAGTATTCACAGTGAAGCAAGGGAGGTAATTAGAAAAGTGATATAGGTATGTGACGAAGAAGCGAAATCAGGACAATTGAAATGTTTATTATCACAAAGAAATTTACGTGTGGCAAATTATTGTGGGATATCGGAACATAGTGTAACAAGAATAAGAAGAGGTGTTAAAGCTGGTGAAAAATCACTTCATACTCGGGAAAAAGAGACCAAAGGTCGAGGAATGCAAATTTCATTGTGATGACTTTGATAGAACAGTAATTAAAAACGTAATTCGAGACTTTTATTTGGTTAAAAAAACAAGTGCCCACTGTACCGAAGCTACTTGCAGCAATTAGGGAAAAAATAAGTTTTCCTTGGGGAAGAGAAATTCTGCGGAAGCTATTGCACGATATGGGTTTCAAATGGAAGCGATGTGGAAGTAAGAGAAAATTACTTATTGAACGTCCAGATATAGTTAACTGGAGAGCTAAATACCTAAGAGCTATAAATGGATACAGAAATGCTGGGAGAAATATCATTTACATTGATGAGTCCTGGGTGGACAATAATTTGACATTTGGGAAGTGCTGGCAGAGTGATGATATCTACGGGATTACGACAAACACTAGCTCTCAAGCCGCCTGATTCTTGTAAATGCAGGCAGCAACGAAGTTTTCATACCCGGAGCTTCTTTGATATTCAAAGCTGGACTTGCTAGCGGCGATTATCATGGCCAAATGAATGGATAAAATTTCCAGAAATGGTTGGAGGAGAAACTGTTACCTAATATACCCTGCAATAGTGTCATCGTGCTTGATAATGCTCCATACCACAGTGTACAAGAAAATAAGCCTCCGTCGAAATATGCTGTAAAGCAAGAAATGGTACAATGGTTGGAGAACAACAATATTTCATATTCTGCTGCAATGCGAAAGACCGACTTGTTTGATTTAATTCAAATACATAAACCAAAGGAAAAAATATACCATATCGACAGAATAATAGAAATGCATGGGCATACGGTTCTTAGATTACCTCCTTATATGTGCGAGTTGAACGCTATAGAATTGGCATGGGCAGCAATAAAACATGTAAGAGAGAGAGAGCATAATGTAACCGGTGATCTACATTTAAGAAATCTACAGCAAGTGTGTGAAAGTGCAGTGAACTCCGTTACAACAGCTGATTGGGAGGGCTATGTTAGGCACGTTAAGAAACATGAGGATGAGTTCAGGCAAAAGGATGGGCTAGTGGAAGATGCAATAGACAATTTTATTATATCACTAGGAGGTCTGACGAAGATGCAGAAAGTGGTAGTGACAGCAGCGAAGGTGACGACTTCTCCGACTCGGATCTTGCACGACAACTGGACTTCTAGGTGAGTTATGTGACAACACTGTGTATTTTAAACGAACCTAACATCCTTATCATACTCGGAAACTAGACATAAACACCGCGCGGGAAGCAAAACATGATTACGTTACACATTCCTAAGCCTCGCCTTCTTGTGCTGGGCATACAGTACGTGAGGTTATCTGACTAGAACTGCTGACCTGATATGAAGCGAATGACTGCAGCTGTGTTTATAGAACTTTTTTCGAAGTAGGAATGAAGATGTATTACCATATTTAAAGCAAGACGGTTCACTCTGTGTTTGTTGCGATGTGATCGGCTTGATGTCAATACTAAACATTGCATACAGTATTGAAGATTGGCATTAATTCATAGATTCTCCCAAAATTAGTTTGGAGAATGTACTACATACTTCACAATGACAATGAACTCTCATTTGTTCCTGTAGCCCATGCAGTTGGTATGAAGGAAACAAACTAAGTATATCACTTATTCTAGAAGTTAATAACATAGCTGGGTATTTGTGGTGATTTAAAAGTTATTGGACTTCTCCTAGGATTACAGAGTCGGTTGACAAAATTCTGTTGTTTCCTGTACCTGCGCGACAGTCGAGCTATTGAACAGCACTACATAGTCAAAGAGTGGCCCAAGGGGGAAAAATTTGAACCAGGGAAGTAGAATATAAAACATAAGCTATTGGTGAACATTTTAAGTGTTTCTTCCACTTATACATATAAAACTGGTGCTCATGAAAAACTTTGTGAAGGGAATGGACGAAACATGGGAGGGTTTCAAATATCTAATAGAACTGTTTTATAGTATAAGTGCAGCCAAGATAAAACAAGGAATTTTCATTGGTTCACAGATAAGACAATTGCTTAAGAATTCACAATTTGATGTTAAGCTGAATCCTGCTGAACTTGCTGCGCGGTTGTCATTCAAAGAAGCTGTAATTAGGTTTCTAGCTAACAATTACAAAATGGTAGTTATGGTCTTTTAAATAACTACAGAAGCTTAGGATGTAGGACGTCAATGCATTTTCTACATTCCCACTTAGACTTTCTGCCGAGAATTTGGGTGCAGTTAGTGATGAGCAAGGGGAACGTTTATATCAAGCTATACTACACATGGAATGTATATATAGTAGATAGGATCCTTTCATGGTGAGCGACTAATCAGCAGGAAGATTCATCTTCACATGAAACAAAATCCTATAGAAAAAGTTTAACTGCTTTTGGATACGGAGTCTAAAGATGACGTACTAGTAAATTCTGCTTGTAATGTTTATTTGTTCTGTTATAGATAGATAAGATCTTGTGGAAATTCTGTCAGGTGCATCCAACCAAATCCGTGATGCAATAAAGCTAGCGAACCCATCAAGTCTTGCCTTACCAATGAGCCGCTACTTCAGAGTATACGGGATACAGAGATCTGATATTTTTACAGAATGTTGATGCAAAAACTTATTTGACGGCGGTGGTTTATGCAGAATGTCATTTGATTTTAACAGTCGCAGCAAATAACTAAAGATAATAAATGAATAACACTGATAAAGTAAATTTAATAAATGTAAATATAAAGAGAAATGGTAGAAATATCGGGGTCCGAGAGTTATAGATTAAGGGACTTTTCATTTACATATTATCATGTAGAAGATAGCGTGGGTAAGCCAGTCACTCGCTTTATGATAGTGATAGTGTATGGACGTGAATAATGCAGCGTCCTGTTTAAGCGTTGCTAATATGGAAGTGATATAAAGTAAAAATTATATTTAAAAATAAACCAAGAAACGTTTATTAAAGTCATGCGGAGATTAGTGAAGTTCAAAGTATTAACAATAGTGAGGAAACATTTCACAGTATTAGAGGTTGGCATATCTCGTCGTGAATAACAAACAAGTTGAGACATTAAATCTGGTCAAAAGTGAAGCCTTGGTCAGTTTTTTCGTTACACCTTCACATACTCATAGAGAAGATCCTTGAACAAATAACAACTAGCCAGGGAAAATACTACGTAACTACCAGAATTACAACGAATTTATTATCGTTACAATGTTTATGCATTTTTTTCTGATTCCGCTATTTTGTTTTGATGATACAAGTTTAATAAACTAAAACATAATTTTCTTAATGAACCTCTAAGATTTAAACAAACCCACATTTTCTTTTTCTTAAACTTCGTACTACAAAAAAAGTTCAGATAGTCACTGCATTATCTAAATTGTATAAATTACTATAAGTCAGGTACTTCCAAATCAGTTCCACAGAAGCTTTAAAATTTTGTAGAGTTGTGTAATGAATGAAGTAAAATTATTGTAAAGAAATGAAATTTGTAAAGGAAGCGTTCCAGGCCTGAGTTTTTCCAGTAGTTTCCTATTGAGAGGAAGAAGAAAACTGGATAAAATCCTTAGTTTGGAAGGATGGTAGTTTCTAGATATAAACCACTCACTTCTCGCTCACAAGTACCTGCTTTCATGAGCATCACCCATGTCGTAGATTTATCGTCTTCATAATTAATAAAACCGTTTTTCTAATTAAAAAAATAACAATACTCTACGAGTATTTAAGGCATAACAGATTTGTCTGAATAAATCGTTATTTTATAACGCTTTATTATGTTAATTTTAGTTTTCACGAAACTTTGGTGCGTGCAGTTTATATTTCAAAGAAAAGTGAAGTCACTTTTGGAAGCTGTGCATTACAACCATAATGTACCTACCCTTTTCTATTGAGCATATACTTGTATTCATCTCCATTAACATGCAGAACTCCAATCAATGCTATTAAAATATTGTGACATGGCTTCTCCATGTCATTAAGACTCTTTGATTTTCAAGGAGGTTGCCATGGAGACAGTTTTTAGTGTGTGAGAGTTTGGAAAGATTAAGAGACAGAAAGGAGTAGTATGGCTGTACTTGAAGCTTGAGAAAATAAAAAAAGATTTGCTAAATTTGTTACATTTAAATTTGTTACATTTGGTGTCAGGAAGTGGGATATTCGGAAACCAGGATGATGGCAATGATGAAAGAATTATTTGCCAAAATGGAAACGAGAAACGACAACCTCGCTGCCGAGCTGAAAAAGATAAAGACGGAGCTATCGGCGAAAATTGACGAGCAACTGGCTGGCGTGACGGAAGGCGTGGAAGAACTCGGCGAAAAGGTGGAAGACCTCTGCCAGCACGTGGACGTCGTGGAGGACGACGGGGAACGTCTTGGCGCCCTGGTAGGAAGAGTTGACGAGAGCGTCAAAGTACTGGATGCCAGGGGCAGACGGAATAGCGCGGAGCCGGGGAGGGAGCACCTAGTGGCCGAGGCGACAGTTGCGCCCGTTTCGGAAGATATGGGGGGACCGTCGGGGCCATCCAATCACCTGACGCATAGTGCCGTGAACGGAAGAATGGTGGACATCATCGTGGACGGCAGGATACAGGAGAGGCCGTGCCGAGCACGAGTGAACACGAGTGCAGCGGTGGACGCGACTCGCGCGGATGTGGTGGGGTTTGTTGCCGGACCCATCGGAAGCAAGGTGGCTGCGAAGGTGCGCCAGAGAGGTCGGCGGACATGGTACCCAGTGAGCCGTTTCAAAGTGCGCAGGATGGCCCGTCAACACACCAGGAAGAAGGGCAACTGGACGAGGGACCGTCAAGACCGGCGGTACTGTTGCAGAATTTCGAAGCAGGATGGCATACATCGTCCTACCTGGACCAAGGGACACTATCCAACAGCGATACCTAGGATCGTGCCCCCTGGAGAGCGAGGTCCTACTGGCCCTCAAGGTTTACAAGGATTCCCTGGCCCTCAGGGTCTGGTAGGCTTGCCTGGAATGAAGGGTGAACGTGGATTCCCAGGAATGAAAGGTGAACAGGGCAATCCAGGACCTCCAGGACAAGCTGGTGCACCAGGACCTGAAGGACCTAAGGGTGACTCAGGCTCTCAAGGACAACATGGAGCTCCAGGACAACCTGGTCCACAGGGCCCTCCAGGAGACAGAGGACTTCCAGGATTACCCGGCCCAACAGGACCTGCTGGCCTCAGAGGTCAGAGAGGTGCACAAGGTGAGACAGGTCCACCAGGGAAGCCAGGCAGTGAAGGACCTCCAGGACCACAAGGTATTGCAGGACCTCTAGGACCACCGGGACCAATTGGAGAACAGGGACCAGAGGGAGCACCAGGTAAAGCAGGAACACCTGGTATTGCAGGAAGACCGGGAGATAAGGGACCTGTAGGACCTTCAGGACCTCCGGGAACTCCAGGGGCACCAGGTCTTCCAGGGCCACCTGGTCCAAATGGACCTCCAGGACCAGCAGGAGAACGGGGTCTTCGAGGAGAAACTGGACCACAGGGTGTAGAAGGGCCACAGGGAGCTAGAGGAAAGCCAGGACCTCCAGGGCCAGAGGGAGGTAAGGGTGATAGAGGAGAAGAAGGTCCAAAGGGTGCAAAAGGACACCGTGGTCTCATTGATCTACAAGGGTTACCTGGACCTCAGGGACCTCCAGGAGACAAAGGCATGACTGGACCTCCAGGATTGTCGGGAAAAGATGGTGAACCTGGAACTAAAGGTATGCCTGGAAGAGATGGAAACCCAGGACCTCAAGGTATACCAGGACCACCAGGCCCTCGTGGACCACCAGGAGAAGAGGTTCGATGGGTTAATCCACCGGGGCGCAAGGGAGATGCCGCAGTGATAGTGCTGGTCGGGACGACCAGCTCTGAGGAGGGAGCAGTGTGACATGGCTTCTCCATGTCATTAAGACTCTTTGATTTTCAAGGAGGTTGCCATGGAGACAGTTTTTAGTGTGTGAGAGTTTGGAAAGATTAAGAGACAGAAAGGAGTAGTATGGCTGTACTTGAAGCTTGAGAAAATAAAAAAAGATTTGCTAAATTTGTTACATTTAAATTTGTTACAATATAATCTATGCTTACCTAAATTGAAAAATATGGTTTAATGTTTATAAAATACATTTAACAACAGCATGTGTAATCAAATAAGTTTAAAAATATGTGTATAGTAATTCTAAAATTTGTTAAATAGGGATAGGATTCCAGTCAGCTTAATTTCATACCAGTATCTTAATTAGATTACACAAGGATGGCTTACCTACTAGAGCGAATCTGGTGGCACTGTAGAGACCCATGTTTGCTGGTGCAACGAGTCCTGCCACAGAAGAAATGAGAACTATATGACCTTCATCCTTCTTCAGCATCTCGGGCAGATAGTGGCGAAGGATCTGAATCACGAAGGAGCAAACACATAAAATGAATAGGAAGCTGTTTGTGCAGCGATAAAACAGAACAAATAATCGTCAAGAAATACGGAAATGTATGGAAAAAGGACTGTTAATAATATTAATATAGAGGATAGAGTTGAGTAGGTGAAAGCTGCTTGGGAAATTAAAGTATAGTAAACTGCAAAGCCTCACTCATTGTTGGTGGGATTTATAGTGTATAGATTGTAATGCCCCTGTATAGAAACTCCTAAGAGTTGACTTTAAGTTATTCACATTCAAGTTATTGTTAACGCAAAGAGCAGTGGCCACGGGTCACTCATAGCAGGTAAACGGTCTGGTGAGTATATTATGTACAAACGCCAACAGACCGCATGAAGGATGGATGGTTGGTAGTTACTTGCTACATCCCTGCCTAAGGTCCAGTACCAATACAATTTAATTTCGTCATGGCTTTCATTACAAATTCCTACGCCTGGACGACCATAATGGGAGCACACACGAAGATTGCCGGAGAAGGCAGCGCGCAGAGAAAGACAGACAGACAGGGATTGTGCACTCTCTTTCTTTCATTCTCGCGCGCTAAACAGTGGATGGTCACACGAATCAAAACAATGTTACTGCGCAACCTGCTTCCTATTCTAGTGTAGAAAAGTGTACACAAACGCATACTTGCATTGAAGCCTCATAATTGAATATGCCTCGAGCGGCTGTAGCATGACCGTTTATACATAGTTTTAAACTAATTATTGCGCTTTTCGCACTGTTTTTAAGTTACTGCATACAAACTTGTCTTTCATACACTTCTAGGTGTCACACTTCATTTTTTTTTTTTGTTTTCGTTAAAGACGAACTCCTGAGAATAAATAACAGTCTGGAGAAACTGAGAAGTTGTCTGTATTTGTCAAAAGATACAAAATGGACACGGAAAGCAACAATAAAATCGTATCATAATGCTTCTTTCATTCCTAACCAAATTCTTATTTATTTATATAACAGTGTTCCTTGCCACAGATTCTTCAACGATTTTGAATATTTACTGTGCTATTAATGTTTTCTATTGTAGACTTTTAATACGACAAGCAGGTTTTAGGTGTGTGTTTAGGAGCACTTCCACATTTAAAAGAATACCGAAGTGATTATATGCTTTTATGCATATTTTCGCGCAATAGTGCATGTATTTACAGTCACTTACCCAGAAGTTTGCCTTGACGTTGACATCAATGGTCTGATTTATCAAGGGTTGGCTTGTTTCCAAAAATGGACTATAGGTGATGACAATAGTATTGTTGACCACGATGTCGACAGGTCCTGTTTTTTCCATCAGATTAGCAACCTCTTCAGAGTTAGAAATGTCACAGGTAAAGGCCTCAGCATTGTTTCCGATTTGCTGTGCCGTCTTCTCACAAGCTTGGGTGTTCACATCAACACAGAGTACCTTGCAGCCTAGTCCAGCAAATCTTATTGCCAGCCCCTTCCCGATTCCCTGTGTAGCTCCAGTTATCTGAGGACAATATATACAAAACATGAAACAATACAATTAACATGTTTAAAGTGATGATTAAAGGCATGAGAAGGGCAAAAATAATCAATTTCAAGCTGAAGATAATAGCGAATCTGATAATATTTAAACATACTGGTGTTTAAAAGACATGTGTGGATGTAATCAACACATATGTATTAATGCTGAGGAGGGTTTCCCGAACACCAATGTACTTCAGAATTACTGTGCATTTTCTAAATCCTTGTCTATTGTTGTGATACCGGTCACATTTTTATATCTTAGAAGAGTATCATGTAGATAAAAACATGTAATGGTAAAAAGTCACTTCAAACTTCAAAGTGGTGCTACTAATTTGGAATAACTATGCCTATAGTTCGAAATTAATTCTTATTCCACACTAGCCGTGTGCAGGGCAAGGTTGGAAAGGGGTAGCATGAGAATGAAAAATTCAATGTCAAAGCAGGGATTTGAACCAGGTTCGTCCTAGCCGTTTCAAACCTTGTCCTACACATGGCTAGTGTGGTTAATTTCCATTGATGACCTTAGAGTTGGTTGAAGTTAATCTATGAAGCCCGGAACCTAAGTACTTTGCATTGTACCCGTTCCAAAATCATCTATAGTGTTTGAATTTTTCCAATTTCCTTGTGTAAGAAATATTAGATAATTATGATTGGTGTCATTTGGATAGGCCACGAAAATTCAACCTGCAGCCGGCAGCCGAAAGTGCAGATTTTTTAAATGAGCCTCATCACGTGTAATTGTGGAGTTAATATATTATTGTTGTTATTGTTTTATTATTATTATTATTATTATTATTATTATTATTATTATTATTATTATTATTATTATTATTATTATTATTATTATTATTATTATTATTATTATTATTATTATTATTATTATTATTATTATTATTATTATTATTATTATTATTATTATTATTATTATTATTATTATTATTATTATTATTATTATTCAGAATCATCATCATAACGTTCTACATATAAAGCAAAATATAAGCGTTGAAGAAAAACAAACTAAATTTAGGCCTTTGAGATTAATTAAATTAAGTTGCAAACCCAGCATGTGCCTATCAACCAAGGACAGCCACAAGAAACCCAAGGTCAGAGTGGACAATTGACGGAAATTGAACCCAAGAGTGGTTTTGTAAGATTTCTTTTTAGTGTTTGTTTGGACCGACTCATGTGGAAATTTCTGGGATGAATGTCATAATTAGAGTAACAAACACACCTTAACTTGGCCCTCCAAGTAAGATATAAATCAGCACATGTGTGAGTAGAACGCAATTTAGTGCTTTTTAATTCAAAACGTTAAGATAAAATCTACACCTCACCCATGCATATTTCCTTGCAAAGAGATAGCATATTCCGCACACACAATGAAATTATGATCTAGAAAAGATATATAGAGTAAATGAAACCTGCTGTTCTGCTCGCAGAAAGAGGCTCCAGTTATTCATCATTTTGATATGAAAGTGCAACTCTGTCCATAGAATAACCGTGGAATAAATCGCTATACAAAGAATAGCTTATTTCGGATTTCCCTAGACCTAGAAGGTCAGCGACTGCCTGGACATGACCACGCAACCGAACAAATGTCTCCGCGTTAACGTGGGAGGCTCGCATTGGGGAGGTTGTGGGTAACATTCCCGTGGCAGACCTTGCTGTACCATGAGCTTCTTCGGGTGTTTTCCCGGTCGCTAGGTAAATGCTGGATAGGATAATTACATCCCTCGCATTTCCGTCTCTCCATTTCATTTCACTTTCATTACAATCCGGTGTTTCAAGTGTTGGCGATGGGCGAGTTTGGCGCTACTGTGTGGAAACTTTACGAACTGTAACTGCTGTTCTCGACGGATGAGAAGCGTCGAAGTTGCCTGACCTGCTGGGTGGACCGCTGTCGAAACCCATGAGGCTGGTGGCTGTTTGGCGAACTAAGGTGTCTATATGAAGAATCTCCAGCACACGTTAGGGACTGTCTCATTTGCCCGGTTTTCGATATGCCCGAGGAGCGCTCTCATTTCATCCCTTCCTCCCGGGGTATGACATAAAATAGCCTAAGGAGTTGGCTCAGTGTGGAATTCGTCTATACTCTACCTCTACTCTGCTTCTACCTCTACCTTGGTTATTGTTACAAATCAAGGCATTGCAAGGATCCTAGCACAAAAATGAATGCTCAAGTTCTGCAATTATGTGAGCACTTAAGGGATATAAAAGCCAACATAGACGTTGAGGAATTGCATTCCGGGACCCCAAGTCAAATAGAGATCACCGAAGAGCCTTGGATGAATAGTTTCCTAAAGTGGTGCCAAAATGTATTGGCAAAGACGGTGGCCACTTTTCACACTTCTGCTCATTAAGTTGGCAGTAAAGCTTTTAAAAGTAGTTCTAAAGTGGTACGGTTGCTTTCGCCCTATTCAATGAGCCCTGATAACGCGAACCGGTTCTTAGTGTATTGGCTCTCCCTATACTACGACTAGCATTAGTACTTTCCCTTTTCAACTGGGGTATCATTTTAATTCCAATAGAGATACTAAAATATGTAGTTTTCTTGTTGATTAAAATCCCATATTTTCATTCCAAAGAGTGCTTCATTTTACACCAACAATGTGAGCTGCAGCTAGAGTTAAAATCCTGTTTGCACCAGAATTTCATGATAGCTCGTAAATAATTTCTGACGCAAGTATCTGCTACAGATACACTTCTAGCTTAGAGCAGCAGATTAACATCACTAAAACGTTTCGCTTGAGGACTATATAGGCCAGAATATTCTAAAATTGTCTTTGGAAATTGAAGGTTGTTTAGTTGTTCTTAAAGACAAAGACATTTGCAATGTCATTGTCTGTTACATTCATGAGAATTGAACTGCAGCTTTGCACATGCAGCGCCCGTCGCTTCAGAAAAAACTACAGTCCTTGAGGATATCTAGGAAGTAACGGTAACACAATAGAAATTCACGTAATTATATTCCAAACTATGACAATGCAGTATTTATCATCGAACCTGGCATTACAAAGCCAAAGGCGAGAGAAATATATTTACATACTATCCAACTTCAAGGGTAAGCTGAGCAAATTACTTAATGATTGGACCTCAAGGTAAGGCATTACAATTTCATACAAATTTAGAAAGATCATGTATTCATGATGGGAACAAAGAAAATTATTGCTACCAAAGTATGCGCAATACGAGGATCAAAAACGTTTCTGCACCAGTCGATTTAAGCTGCTAAAAGCCATAATCCTCGGTTTAAATTTGTCAAAATTCTTTACTTTCGCACTTAACATGACGGGGTCCCATCCCCCTGGTTGGGAAACGTGTCTCCCTCATGTTCAAGAGGTCTCGAGTTGGAAACTTCGTTAGCGTGCGTTACTCGGATTTTCCCTTGTGATTCTCCCGTATTCTGGAAATATGAATGTCGAGTAACTCTAAGCTCTATTGGCCCAGGCTTGTTTGAGTATAATTTCAGACATTTAATTCATCGTCCGATATAACCTACCCTATGTTAAACTTTAAAAGTAAGGCTCATATTAATATTACAGTATGCATAAAAGCTGCTAAATTTTCTATACTATATTAAGCAAGCCTATTTTAGGGTTGTCATAAAGACGCAGCCTGCTAGCAAGCATGTAGGAAAACACAATTTTAAATATTAATAATAAATGATAAAAATATGTATGGTGGAAGAATATTGACAGATAAAGTGCAACAATGTACAAAATTATTATACAATTTGGAAATACAACAGCGAGCCATTTTAGAATTATTTATTTGTTTATTTATTTATTTATTTATTTATTTATTTATTTATTTATTTATTTATTTACTTACTTACTTACTTACTTACTTACTTACTTACTTACTTACTTACTTACTTACTTACTTACTTACTTACTTACTTACTTACTTACTTACTTACTTACTTACTTACTTACTTACTTACTTACTTACTTACTTACTTACTTACTTACTTACTTACTTACTTACTTACTTACTTACTTACTTACTTACTTACTTACTTACTTACTTACTTACTTACTTACTTACTTACTTACTTACTTACTTACTTACTTACTTACTTACTTACTTACTTACTTACTTACTTACTTACTTACTTACTTACTTACTTACTTACTTACTTACTTACTTACTTACTTACTTACTTACTTACTTACTTACTTACTTACTTACTTACTTACTTACTTACTTACTTACTTACTTACTTACTTACTTACTTACTTACTTACTTACTTACTTACTTACTTACTTACTTACTTACTTACTTACTTACTTACTTACTTACTTACTTACTTACTTACTTACTTACTTACTTACTTACTTACTTACTTACTTACTTACTTACTTACTTACTTACTTACTTACTTACTTACTTACTTACTTACTTACTTACTTACTTACTTACTTACTTACTTACTTACTTACTTACTTACTTACTTACTTACTTACTTACTTACTTACTTACTTACTTACTTACTTACTTACTTACTTACTTACTTACTTACTTACTTACTTACTTACTTACTTACTTACTTACTTACTTACTTACTTACTTACTTACTTACTTACTTACTTACTTACTTACTTACTTACTTACTTACTTACTTACTTACTTACTTACTTACTTACTTACTTACTTACTTACTTACTTACTTACTTACTTACTTACTTACTTACTTACTTACTTACTTACTTACTTACTTACTTACTTACTTACTTACTTACTTACTTACTTACTTACTTACTTACTTACTTACTTACTTACTTACTTACTTACTTACTTACTTACTTACTTACTTACTTACTTACTTACTTACTTACTTACTTACTTACTTACTTACTTACTTACTTACTTACTTACTTACTTACTTACTTACTTACTTACTTACTTACTTACTTACTTACTTACTTACTTACTTACTTACTTACTTACTTACTTACTTACTTACTTACTTACTTACTTACTTACTTACTTACTTACTTACTTACTTACTTACTTACTTACTTACTTACTTACTTACTTACTTACTTACTTACTTACTTACTTACTTACTTACTTACTTACTTACTTACTTACTTACTTACTTACTTACTTACTTACTTACTTACTTACTTACTTACTTACTTACTTACTTACTTACTTACTTACTTACTTACTTACTTACTTACTTACTTACTTACTTACTTACTTACTTACTTACTTACTTACTTACTTACTTACTTACTTACTTACTTACTTACTTACTTACTTACTTACTTACTTACTTACTTACTTACTTACTTACTTACTTACTTACTTACTTACTTACTTACTTACTTACTTACTTACTTACTTACTTACTTACTTACTTACTTACTTACTTACTTACTTACTTACTTACTTACTTACTTACTTACTTACTTACTTACTTACTTACTTACTTACTTACTTACTTACTTACTTACTTACTTACTTACTTACTTACTTACTTACTTACTTACTTACTTACTTACTTACTTACTTACTTACTTACTTACTTACTTACTTACTTACTTACTTACTTACTTACTTACTTACTTACTTACTTACTTACTTACTTACTTACTTACTTACTTACTTACTTACTTACTTACTTACTTACTTACTTACTTACTTACTTACTTACTTACTTACTTACTTACTTACTTACTTACTTACTTACTTACTTACTTACTTACTTACTTACTTACTTACTTACTTACTTACTTACTTACTTACTTACTTACTTACTTACTTACTTACTTACTTACTTACTTACTTACTTACTTACTTACTTACTTACTTACTTACTTACTTACTTACTTACTTACTTACTTACTTACTTACTTACTTACTTACTTACTTACTTACTTACTTACTTACTTACTTACTTACTTACTTACTTACTTACTTACTTACTTACTTACTTACTTACTTACTTACTTACTTACTTACTTACTTACTTACTTACTTACTTACTTACTTACTTACTTACTTACTTACTTACTTACTTACTTACTTACTTACTTACTTACTTACTTACTTACTTACTTACTTACTTACTTACTTACTTACTTACTTACTTACTTACTTACTTACTTACTTACTTACTTACTTACTTACTTACTTACTTACTTACTTACTTACTTACTTACTTACTTACTTACTTACTTACTTACTTACTTACTTACTTACTTACTTACTTACTTACTTACTTACTTACTTACTTACTTACTTACTTACTTACTTACTTACTTACTTACTTACTTACTTACTTACTTACTTACTTACTTACTTACTTACTTACTTACTTACTTACTTACTTACTTACTTACTTACTTACTTACTTACTTACTTACTTACTTACTTACTTACTTACTTACTTACTTACTTACTTACTTACTTACTTACTTACTTACTTACTTACTTACTTACTTACTTACTTACTTACTTACTTACTTACTTACTTACTTACTTACTTACTTACTTACTTACTTACTTACTTACTTACTTACTTACTTACTTACTTACTTACTTACTTACTTACTTACTTACTTACTTACTTACTTACTTACTTACTTACTTACTTACTTACTTACTTACTTACTTACTTACTTACTTACTTACTTACTTACTTACTTACTTACTTACTTACTTACTTACTTACTTACTTACTTACTTACTTACTTACTTACTTACTTACTTACTTACTTACTTACTTACTTACTTACTTACTTACTTACTTACTTACTTACTTACTTACTTACTTACTTACTTACTTACTTACTTACTTACTTACTTACTTACTTACTTACTTACTTACTTACTTACTTACTTACTTACTTACTTACTTACTTACTTACTTACTTACTTACTTACTTACTTACTTACTTACTTACTTACTTACTTACTTACTTACTTACTTACTTACTTACTTACTTACTTACTTACTTACTTACTTACTTACTTACTTACTTACTTACTTACTTACTTACTTACTTACTTACTTACTTACTTACTTACTTACTTACTTACTTACTTACTTACTTACTTACTTACTTACTTACTTACTTACTTACTTACTTACTTACTTACTTACTTACTTACTTACTTACTTACTTACTTACTTACTTACTTACTTACTTACTTACTTACTTACTTACTTACTTACTTACTTACTTACTTACTTACTTACTTACTTACTTACTTACTTACTTACTTACTTACTTACTTACTTACTTACTTACTTACTTACTTACTTACTTACTTACTTACTTACTTACTTACTTACTTACTTACTTACTTACTTACTTACTTACTTACTTACTTACTTACTTACTTACTTACTTACTTACTTACTTACTTACTTACTTACTTACTTACTTACTTACTTACTTACTTACTTACTTACTTACTTACTTACTTACTTACTTACTTACTTACTTACTTACTTACTTACTTACTTACTTACTTACTTACTTACTTACTTACTTACTTACTTACTTACTTACTTACTTACTTACTTACTTACTTACTTACTTACTTACTTACTTACTTACTTACTTACTTACTTACTTACTTACTTACTTACTTACTTACTTACTTACTTACTTATTTATTTATTTATTTATTTATTTATTCATTCATTCATTCATTCATTCATTCATTTAATTTAGTGTAGTACACAAATGATTGCGTAAAATGTACAAAGAATCACGGATAATTTGTAAACCAATGTCTTCTAAAACACTTAGTTGCAATTAAAAGTATCGAAACAGATGAACAGTAAACTTAGTGGCCACTGGTTTTGTAAATAGAATAAGCAATGCTGCACTTCAATGTTTTATAAGTTTTTTTTAATTAATGTTTTCGTAAACCGAAATAATTCCTTTATATTTTATCTGTGAACTTTGTGGCTTAGTAGAATGGATAAATTCAAAGAGGCCCTATTTTCCTTGCTTACAATATAGATCACAGTTTCCTTTCCCTCATTTCCCTTCATTCGCCTTCTCAAGTTTCACGCGTGTTTCTAGGTTTTGTGGAGTGAGTTGGTGTCGGACAGATGGCGCGGATGCTTGCTCCAAGGAAAGAATATTCATCGTGGACAACAGAGAGGTGCCTAGTTCAACGAACCATTCTTCGCGATTGGGGTAGATTGACAATAAATTGGGAGGTGTTCGAGACAGGAACTTTCGCGCATGTTTGTGACCAGTCTGGCTGTGGACTTTAGGCTTTTGTGTGGCTTCTTCAGCTTCCGATTCCGCCACAATATATCTTTCGTTGGTCGCAGAGCGCGAGAATAAAAATAAATTGAGTTTTATATATGGACACTCTTTAGTAACAGCATACCATTCAATGTTGAGCGTGAGAGACTGTTGCCTTTGCTCGGAGGCATCTTTATGAAGCTTTAGCCTCTCTTACGTGCCGTAAATCTAGGACATGGGACCACCGACTTTGCTTCCCTTCCGGAAGAAGCCTTGCTAAAGATGTATTACGCCCGAAAAACTTCATCGCTCTCCTCCGGGTTTGACGCGAGATATTCCCTCCGTTGTGTATCCTATGCCCTACAGGTTATATAAACATTGTTTAGGTTTCAGATCTATGAGCATAAAACAACCATTACATTTTGGTAACTTACTCCAATGTGCCTGTGAGAAGACCTGAAATTGTCACTCTCGCAAGTGCAGCAACTTCAAACACAAGAATCATATGATATTCACCTTTTCATATTCTTTTTCGTAAACATCTTTTGATTTTTCTGGAATTAATAAACTCTCAGTACCGTTGGTTTCGTTCAAAATGTCAATTTAGTGCAATCCATAATTTCATAGTTTTATTATTAGATCATTACCTTCCATTTTCCTCCATAAGTGTTGAAACAAATGAAACCTGTGCTTACCAACCATGTCACGTTATCCATCTATGATCTGATATATTATAACAGGCATTGGCAAACATGTACTCAATGAGGCCTCGCAACTGTGACGTGTCAGGGGCAGTGCTTATTCTGTCTCCCCCTCCTCCTCCCTCGCAGCCTTAACTGGCACTGCATACACACCGATCACGGGCGGACTGCCCTGTCGTATATACCTGTACTTCTAAACATGTCTGTCAAAGTGTAATTTAACACTAAGACTTAAAGATAAATTTCTGCGCTTTAGAGCGCATGTAATTATTCCTGGTCTATTAAATTTGATATCTAGAATAGCACTTTGATTATTTCTTCTCTCATCATGTAAGGAACGTAAGGTGTTTGTTGTGCTCTAAAGTTAAAAAACACACTCATCAATGGAACATCAAGCGGCATTATGATACATGTCATAAGATCACCATACAATTATAGACAAGCATGTATTCATAAAGTTATACCACGATTTAAAGTAGCATAACACTGACGTAATGTCATTTATTCAATTTATTTTATTGTTTTCTTTTTTTCCAGATCTAGATCGGACGAACCAACTGCAACAGCTCAAAGAGCAATATTCAGATAATACACCTAATATTAATTCAAATATTACAACTGATAAACAACTTCACGCCAGCTATGCTGTTGCTTTGGAGATTGCTCAGTCACTGAGGTGTTTTAGTGATGGAGATTTCATAAAAAATGTGAGAGTAAAGTTGCCAACATAATTTGCCCTGAACAATATAATATTTTAGTAACATTGCATTATGACCACGAACCATACAGAGAAGGATATATAGAATAGGAGAAATAGCCGAAAAAAGACTACAAACTAAGGTCCATGAATTTATAGCCGTTTCTCTCGCGTTGGATGAAAGCACTGACAACGTTGACACAGCACAATTGGTACTTTTCACCCGTGGAGTTACTAACAACCTCTCGATACAAGAATATATGCTTGAAGTCATTCCACTTAGGGAACATACAACAGGTGCAGAATTATCTCAAGCATTTAAGAAATATGTAGAAGGAAAGAAACTGAATCCAAAAAAATCTTGTATCGCGATTAACACATGTTAATTTGCGTGCTATCCTGAGAGTGGCTTCTTGTGATATATCACTAGATTTTCATGGTACATTGCAAATAGAAGTGAATTGAAATATATTGCTCAAATATCTAGGCCTACCTAAAGTATCGTAGACCACTCGTAGCTGGATTTAAGTATGTGTACTATTCCTTATAGTACTCTGTAGCGAGCGAGTCCAGCACTGACTGTGAACGAAGGTCAATACCATCCCCTGTTCTACATTACGTCATGTGTATTGCGGGTTGCATGTTGAGACGTCATACTCACCCCTCATTGAGTACATGTTTGCCGATGCCTGTATTATAATGTTACATTTAGCCAATTTTTAAATTGTTTTTACGTATTTCAATGCTAAAATTGCATAAAACGCTATATGTAGCACGCGTATAATCTTTTATAGGCTAGTTACATAAAGATCTATTCTTTCTTAAAATGGTTTTTATAAACTTTCTGGCTTTTATACGCTTTTTGGGTTTTATACTTGTTTTTGTTCATCTACTCTGATGAAATAACTTATCGGTTTACTGTGTTGTCATTAGAAGCTTTATGTTACCATTAGTGTGATTTTCACTATTACTTTCGCTTACGATATTGCCTTTTGAGAAGAGAACTTTATTGAAGGCAAACGGTAGTAAAAGTGAGAGTACTTCCTGAGCATATGAATACAAGTTGTCTTAAATGTTTCCGTGTAAATTAATAAACAAATTTATAGGTATATTTGCTTAAATTACTTTTTAGGCAAGCGCTTAGGAGCTAAAATATTAATCTTAATATTGAGCAATTGGTGATAAACTATGAATGTTTTTTATATTTCATGTAATTCGTCAGATTTACACAAGTTCAGCTAAATTAGATAGTTGGTAATAATTTCCCAAGCCTGCCTTCTGGGTATTCGTTATAGATGCCTACTTAGGCATAAAGATTCCCATGTCCCATTTTCACTGCGGAATTGCATTATTCATACACATAATATTTTGCATTTGTATGTTCTATTTGACCTATCCTGCATTCACAGAAATCCAATAGGAGCCGTGTAACGACTGCAGGACTGGCATGCTTATCGTATAACCAGAGCAGTAATGTCTACAAAATTAATTATGAAATCCAAAATCGTATCCGTTTTGAAATAAAAGAAAAAAATAGAAAAGAGGTCATACACACTCCATTCACAGGACACATTTCAGTACATACAAATTCCAGCATCCCATCATGATTATCATGAAGGAGTATGTCGCTTCGACGCGAAAGGCTAAGTGGAAACTTACCAGGACCTTCTTGCCGTACAAGTCCTTGAGGGGCCTGGGTGACAGCATGTGGTATAGTTTCTTCATCAGTACTGGAATTGTGTAAAGTACCGCCAAGATAATCTCCATTACCAGTAGTAACCTGGACGGAAACCCTTTGTGCTGGCCCATTTTTATGATGGAAAATTCCTAAAATAATTATTACAAGTATTACAACTTAGCGTAAATAATTACCAAAACAATTAAAAGAAGCAACATTTCTGCCTTAAAGGATAACGAGCATGTTTTCTGAATATCTCGAAGCACGATTGTAATCAAACAAGTAGACGCAGTAGATATATGTAAAATCCTTGAAGAGCTGCATGATGTAGAACGACATTAGAGGTAATTGCCCTGTGGTTTTACCTTTTGAGATAACCTGCCTGCCTCACTTCAAGAAGTCCCGAGTTGGAATCTCGGCAAATTGTGTTACTGTTTACTTGAATAAGTCCTTTCTTCTTTCTTTTCTTTTCCTTCCCTCTTTCCATGGTTTTTCCTTTATCGTGGGAAGACAAATATTGGATAAGCCTAAGATCTAGGGATCCCGTTAAGCTTTGTATCAACTATTTCGTTCATTTGTATTCTGGCCTGAATGGATATTAAACTACAAAAGTAGAGGATAGAGAAAAACGAATAACATACATATCCATGTAATGAAATTGTTCAGGAGAGGAATCAAATTATTTTGTCTATTTAATTTATTTATAAAACCTTACGATATTATCTTGTGAGATTAAGCATATTTTTATACCCATAAAGCTTTATTGAAAATTACAATTTAGAAGTAGCAGATATTCTTCAGCTTTTTGGTGGGAATGGCTGACTGAAAAGGTTTTGTCAATACCCCAAACTATTGTTTTGTGAATTATGCGTAATTCATAATAATAATAATAATAATAATAATAATAATAATAATAATAATAATAATAATAATAATAATAATAATAATAATAATAATAATAATAATAATAATAATAACAATAATAATAATAATAATAATAATAATAATAATAATAATAATAATAATAATAATAATAATTATTATTATTATTATTATTATTATTATTATTATTATTATTATTATTATTATTATTATTATTATTATTATTATTATTATTATTATTATTATTATTATTATTATTATTATAATGATAATGATAATAATATAATAATAACAATAATATAATAATAACAGTAATGATAATAATGATAATAATAATAATAATAATAATAATAATAATAATAATAATAATAATAATAATAATAATAATAATAATAATGATAATGATAATAATGATAATAATAATGATAATAATAATGATAATAATAATAATAATGATAATAATAATGATAATAATGATAATAATAATAAATAATAATAATAATAATAATAATAATAATAATAATAATAATAATAATAATAATAATAATAATAATAATAATAATAATAATAATAATAATAATAATAATAATAATAATAATAATAATAATAATAATAATAATAATAATAATAATAATAATAATAATAATAATAATAATAATAATAATAATAATAATAATAATAATAATAATAATAATAATAATAATAATAATAATAATAATAATAATAATAATAATAATAATAATAATAATAATAATAATAATAATAATAATAATAATAATAATAATAATAATAATAATAATAATAATAATAATAATAATAATAATAATAATAATGCGAAATCTGAATGATTTATTTTAAACACAAATATGACAGATCCCCAAACTCAATATTCTTTACAAATTGTTCCTTCTCTTCACTTGCTTAACTCATCACATGTCCACCAGAATAGCGTTTAACATTTTCTGCACTGCAAATACACATCACAACCTGCTCATTACCATATTTAATTAAATATGTTGATTTAATAAATCTGTGAAAACACAATATGCACTCTGCGTTATTTTTCTCACTGATACTTTTGTAATTACACATGTTTTATACTCGTGCTCTATTTTAATCTTTTCTCGAATTACCACAATATATATATATATATATATATATATTATTATTATTATTATTATTATTATTATTATTATTATTATTATTATTATTATTATTGATCGTTACACTCTAGATAAAACTCCATTCTCCATTTTGGTTGTTGATTAAACAATTGAAATCAGTTCCTTGATGTCTTTGTTTTGTCTGTTATTACTTTAGAGCGCTTGGAAAAGAAGTTGCTTCAACATAGAGAGAACTTCTTAAGCTATTTTGCTGGCTATTGAGTCAAATGTTTCATTCTTTAGGCTAGGACTCCATTTACTCTAACTTACTGCTTTAATGAGAAGTATTATAGTGCATAGTAAAACATAATGGCTACATTTACTACTCTTTAAAACCACTTATTTTACTGTGGCTACAGTGCAGTACCAGGCAGTGAATAGTGTGAAATAGAGGTACATTGCAAGACGGTTATCACTTTGTTTTTTAGGTTATGTCATACTATAAATAAGGATTCTAATGTGTTACACTCACACAAATTTCTCCACTCTTGTACAAACTATTCTTACAAATACCTCTTTTTTAATCTACAAGTTAATTGAAAGAAGATTTGTAGAAGTTTTCTTGTGACATATTTCCGTACCATTACAAGGGGAATAAGGAAAAGGACAGGATTTAATATCCTTTCATAATATCCTTTATAAATTATGTTAAAGGGTTCGAATTGGTCAAGATAAATCCCAAAAGTTTTTATAAAACTATTTAAAGTCTATATAAGGAAATAAATGTCATAATATCAACAATGAAAGGGCAGTAATAGACATACAATTGTTATAAATCATATTAAACAAGCTTACCTTCCATCTCTTACTTGAGCCAACCATTAGAGATTGGCAAAATAACTTACCTTTTGTTGGCAAGACGCACACGACCAAGCAATATTCAGCTACAGCGATCTGAAAATTGCAATATGCACATTATTTTAAACAACGAAAGAATATAATATTCATATTTTGGAAGAGAAAATAAAATAATGGTTGCCATATTTACTATTGCTTTACAATATAAGAAGAGGAAAAAGGAGTAGAGGACATGATGAAGCAAGTTTTATAATTAGTTTGATGATGATGATGATGATGATGGTGATGGTGATGATGATGATGATGATGATGATGATGATGATGATGATGATGATGATGATGATGATGTCTGGTGATTTCGAAGTTCTACGGATCCCTATAGAGATATTAGAAACTTATTATCTAATCTAATAAGTATTTAAAAAGTGAAGAGTTTGCTTTATACATATATACTCGTAGATGGGTTAGTAAGTTCGATTGATTTTAGCCTAGTTAGACCTATGATAGATAATCATTCTTTTACATCAGCCGGGAAATCAAAAAACTTCTTGTTAGCAAAATTAAAGTATGATGCCTCCGTATTTGAGATCAACTTGAAGGTTTACCTGGCACTTGCATCAGACGAGAGGCTTTAACTCACATAATGACATCTCACGTTAGTTCAAGGAGTAAGTAGCACTTAAACAAGAAGGAACTTGTAACAGTTTACTCATAGCAGGCACGAGACAAAACAGCATTGCCGCGTTGCATTAGAGTACCTGCTAAGGTGCATTATAATATAGCAACATGCTCTCTCTGAAAATGCACCCTGTAGGCGAAGTGATTGAACGAATAAACGAGTTAATTGTACTTACTTACACAGATCTACATCCTTCTAACGGAGGGTGGTGGAACCGTACTGGCTAGACCAGCGATGTCCAACGTTTGCGAAAGAGCCTCTCTTCAACCCCCAGCCGTGCATCGTGTTGTAGTGGTGATTTGGTTACATGTACGTTGTATTTGATTTACGAAAGCATTTCAAATCTTATGCGATAAACATCTGTTCATTAGTACTTCTTTGGTACTGCCTATGTTTAATAATTCTGTCAACATCTAGCGATAAAATCGAAGTGCAGCCTTAGAAGATACACCAAATGGTCGTCGCGTAAGACAGTCGCGATGCAGACTTCTAATGTGGTTCAACTTGGAGAAACTCTGTCCGCAAATATATGAAGAACTATATTCACTCCTACAAACTATTCTTTAAATGCTTCTTTATCTATCTACTTCACTTTAATGGACATAAAACATTTTCAGAAATTATCTTATAGTTACATTTCTTGTAGGTGCAAGGAGAGTATTGGAGTAGATTAGGCTTTAAGCGATAGTGAAGTGTTTTAAGACAAGGTTGTTATACCATGCCTTTGAAATTCCGTTCTCTTTGCAATACCAAGAAGTTAAGTTAAAAAAAAAATAAAATAAAATAAAAAAGAATAGCATATTCCTATTTGAGAAAAGTTTAAGTATTGGCAAATTCAAACAAATAATGAACAATATCTCCGAAATGGTTCACTTAAAGGAAAAAAAAGAAGTATTTGACAGAAATTCGGTGTTCTAATGAGCTTTTGCCCGTCTCTTACTCTCTACTAATTACACAAAAGTTATCCAGAATTAAGAGGTTTTCTGAGGACATTCCCAGAAAATTCAAGGCATGACTGCGATGGTATTGCCCGTTTGTGCCCGTCAATGGATACTTACTGCTTGTGAGTTTAAACGCCAAACGCGTGATTCACTCTCCAGCCAAGAGACAAGGTTACATCACTGGGCTAGACCAACAGCAGAGGGGAAGTAACCATGGGAACCACACGGAAACATACCTCTCCAGTAACCATCAAAAGTCAATTAATAGTTAACACACTATGATGGCAGCGTCAGCACTGAGAGCTGACTATCCCTGGTTTGGGATTAAGACATACTTTCTCTATTGCGTATATACTTCTATTAAGTATTAGATATCGTATTACATTTTTCGAGGTTTCATCGGAAAGAATGTATTGAGGCTTCATGAACGGAAAGGAAAACAATTTTAAAAAAAGATCCATGTGTGTGTGTGTGTGTGTGTGTGTGTGTGTGTGTGTGTGTGTGTGTGTGTGTGTGTGTGTGTTTATCTATCTGTGTGTCTGCGTACAGTAGAGGTCTGCACGGGCTCAGGCCAAGCCCTCGGGCCTAGGCCCGGCCAAGCCCTCGGGCTGGGTTCGGGCCTAATTTGAAAAATCCTTGTCGGGCTCGGGCCGGGTCCGGGCTTGAAAATTAAGGGAATAAACAACTGACAATGGATTTTTAAAATTGTTCAGCCAAGTTAGCTAAATATTTATTTTCAATGCTGTCTTATACCAGCATTAGAGGGTTTTGAATTTTAGTGTGATATATCCTTCAGTTTCCGAGTTACGAAATGTTGAATCCGGATTTTATTATGTTATGCCAAATGCTCTACACGACGAAATTAAAAAAAAAAGCCTATTTTTAAAGTTCTATTATATTTATCTGATTATAATGTACAAATCTGCCATACAAATTTGTTTTATTAGCCTCAGCTCAAAAGACATTGGTTTTTAAATTTTGTCGCTTGAAATTTCTAGTATAAATTTTCCTATAAGCTGCAAGTTTCTTTAGTAACTCAAAAGCGTTCAAAAGGAAAAAAAAAGTATATGGCAGATTTAGTTGTTTGTGTTTTGGTAATGATACGAAGAATTGCATGAAAACTGCATCATGTGACATTTTCAAAAAGTGAATATGGTGAAAACATAATTTTCAAACACCTTAAATTTTAAAATGAAAAACATTGTTATTCTGCATTTTTAGGGTACATTATGCAACTACAAGTATTTGTAATATAAAAACTCAAAACACATTTAGTATTTTTAAAGCCATGGAATACAAATGTAATGTTTTGCCAGATTTGTACCAAATTTCAGCAATACATTCACTTAGGAGGCAAAAAATAATGTATCATATTTCTTCGTCACCTATGTTGAAATGCCGAGAATAGTACAATTACCGCAGCATTTCTTTACTAGGAATTCTAAATGATTATTCTGCTTATACGTTTCAAATGCTACTACTGATGCTAGTCAAAGCACAGAATGAGAGGGTTTGCAACTATATTATTTCTCACTACTCGGCTGCAATTCAATCCATTCCACGTATAAAATCTTACACTCTTATCTCGAACCCAAGGCGTATTTAATTCTTTAATACTGCTAGTAACGCATGTTTCCTCCTGCTTTGTAATGTGTAAACACAGCATCAATGTTTATACTGATACAATTACAATTTGTTTTGTGGCTGACGCTGTAGTAATATTATGGCGTCATTATTGTTCAGCATTTCTCCAAATTGAAACGTTTATTTTATTATCATGACATGAATCACTATATATATATCATACATCAGACATCAGGACCATTGCCCATTAGTCAGCATCACCAAGTTGCAACATACAAATTGTGACACTTTTTTTTCATAGCCCTTCTGTCTTATAACCAAGTTATATGTAGAAAAAAAATTTCGTCAGCATTTGATACTGGTAACCAAAGACATTGAAGGGACTTTTCGTAGAAAAGGTGGTAGCATTCATCAAGTGCGAGTACTGAAAGAAATTTTAGTGCAGCAGGATTAGTTATTCAAGAACGTCGAACCAACCTGAGCAGCCAGTGTGGATTCCATTCTCTTTCTGCACGACAATTTGGGTCATTAAACATGGTGAGTCCTTAGTCCAGTAACTTATAATTAATGTTTACTTTGATTTAAAACATGCACAGGCATGCACATATCCATCGTAGAAATAATTATAACCAGAGACCGGAACTTAGGCGGAATGCCTTTTTAAATGCGTCAAATTTATCTTCAATTTTAAAGTGAATCTGTACGAATTATACCTTTGTGATTTAAATGCCACAGTTTAATATTGCCTTTTTCTGTCTTTTTAATATGTCTATTTTACAAAATATATGCTTTTTGTTGCCTTTATTTCATTATTTATTAATTATTAAACATGTTCTTCAGGTACATTTTATTTCAACAACCGTTAGACCGTGACAATGAAAGTTACTTCACCGAATGTATACTATTGTCTTTAAGTTGCAGACGACATAGGCGTCCCTCATTGAATTCATTATTTTCTTTGCAAGAATGAGTGCTGCCGCGCAAATAAATATTGTTGTTGTTTTCTAGTGCCTTGCATCTGGCAATGAAGCCATTAGCATTCGTGCTTTCCAATACTTTTGAACTGTAGTTTCTTCTGATCTTAATGCTTCACAGGTCTTCAAGTGGTCTTCGTTCATTTCTGCTGGATCGTTACACAGGACACATATTGGTGAGGCTGAGATACCTATTCTGTAGAGATGACTTGCCAAGCAGTCATGATTTGTCAATAGTCGGAAGGCTGCAACAGCTGTTTTCCTTGGTCTCTGGGGGATTATATCTGGATTGGAAAGTAGTGTAATCCATTTTTTATCTTTGGCATTTGTTTCTATTTCTTGTAGATATGAATGACAAAAATTTTTTATGATCAAGCGTTTTATTGAGGAATATGAGAAATTGAATTTAGACTTTTGTTTTATTGTTGTGCCTTTCTTTGCAAGTGAGTCTGCAGCTTCGTTCCCCATGACTCCACAGTGTGCTGGAATCCATTGGAGATGAACAGTCTTATTAACTTTTTGGAGTTGTGTCAACATTTTGTAGCATTCTCTAATTTTTGTTGACTTCTTTGTAGTATTTGAACATATTCCCTGAATTGCAGCTTTAGAATCTGAAAGAATTACTGCGCAAATAAATGTATAGATAAAGAAAGCATTTGGATTATTACGTGTGTTTATTTTAAAATGCAATAATGAGCAGGTACGGGTCTAACTTTGATTTTCTTTCAGTTTTCATTGCGACGTTGCTGTAGCTAGCAGCAGTTATGTTAATACTTTTGGACCCGGCACATTTTGTACCGACGGTAAAGTACTCACATGCAAAATACGCGAGCAGTCAGTGAACTACGAAAAGAAGTATTTTATATCACAACATATGGGCACAATCAATCAGGGCTACAGGCAGAAGATTCCTTTGCTTCCAACAGTAACTGCAACATCGAGTCAAAAATCCCAGTTTGCATTCGACTTATGTAGCTTTCTTCAGCGCCAGAATCCCTTTCAGAAAATTACAGAATCCTACATTATCACAGTTTTTGGAGAAGTATACTAACCAATCTGTACCTAGCGAGTCAAGTTTGCGAAAATGTTACTTATCCGAATGTTATGATGACACAATGAAAATAACTAAAGATAAAATGAAAAATAAGATGCGCTGGGATATCGACGAATATCGACGAGTCAACTGATACCATAGGTCGTTTCATTGCCAATTTGTTAATGGACGATTAGATCCTACAGAAGATAAATCAATGAAATCATTCCTGCTTACTACAGAGTATCTTGAGAAAGTTAATAATTAGAGCGAGGATAAATATCCCATCGCTTACAATGTTCGCGCGCTCGTACTATACACGCTCCGTGGTGACTGGCAGACGGCGTAGTACAGGAGTTCAGAACATGTAAACAAAAGGGCAGGGCTGTGTAAGAAGCTCTAGTCCATTTACACCAGTTCATATCGTCATCTATTCGTTCCTTAAAAACATTGTAGTGAACAATAATACATTTTTAAATTGTTCAAAAGTAAAACTTGTCATCTAAACAATGTTTATACAGCGAGAAACTTCTCGCAACGTCACATGATGTAACAGGAGCAAACGTAAGATATTTTGTATTATGTTCGTCATACGTAGATGACATTTTGTCTAGCTGTTGTAAATTAATTTTTATATGAACCATTGTAGCGTAGCCAGGATCATTACATGATTTTACATTATCTATTTTGCACATGTCTTAAAAAACTCCGATTGAAGTGACAAATGGTCGTGTTCTTTATTCTTTGATGCTGCAACAAGTGCTTTATGTTTTTTGGTATTACAATGTTGCTTCAACAATTTCCGTGTCTCCTTGGAATCTCTAATTTGTGAATAACATAACTTACAGTGTATCGTATCGCCATTCAATACGAAATTATTTCTTCCAAATTCTTCCAATAACTTATTTAATTTACCATCACCTACAGCTGAAGACATTATTCACCTCGTATGTAAACACGGATCGCACAGAAAATAACACTCCCTATCTGTACAGCTGTCATACTGAACCACAGCACGCTGTTCACCCCTCAGTCCGAGGTAGCAGCGATGACGTCAAGCAAGCAATTCGCCGTGCAGTCAACCTGATTTCTTCTTCAGTGGATATAAGTCCTCGCTCTATTAATAATCGAACTATTGCGCAGTTATTCACCAGTTCATTAAATTTGCTGCGGCCTGTTGTTTGTAGTGTTTAACGCCCGCTTTTACTACTACGGCACCGCAGGCGGTGACACTGATGATACATGGAATGAAGATGGAGCACCGGTGGAATGAGATGGCGGGGGAAACCGGAGCACCCGGAGAAAACCCACCCTGACGCCGCTTCGTCCACCACGAATACCACATGCGGGTCCCAGGGATCGAACCCGGGCCATCTAGGTGGTAGGCGAGCGCGCTAACCGCTCGGCCACGGCGCCGCCTTTGCTGCGGCGTGAAGAGGTTCAATACACGCCTTACTTTTCATCAGTGACGCTGCATCATATATGAAAAATGCTGGAATAGCGTTACAAGTGTTATTTCCAAACATGCTTCACATGACCTGCGTAGCACATGGCTTTCACAGGGTGTCAGAAGAGATACGATGCTTGTTTCTGGAAGTTGGCAAATGGATTTCCAGTATTAAGAAGATCTTTGTGAAAGCCTCATCAAGAATCCTGACATTTAAGTACATTGTACCAGATGTAACTCTGCCCCCCCCCCCCCCAACCTATCATAACGAGATGGGGGACATGTACTGTATGCCCAGGACAAGAAGGCAAGTCTTAGGAATGTGTAGCGTAATCATTTTGTCCTTCCCGCACGGTGTTTATGCCTAGTTTCCGAGTATGACAAGGATGCTAGGCTAGTTTAAAATACACAATGTTGTCATATAACACACCGATAGCTAGAAATGTGCACTCTCATACACTCATTTCCTAGTAAACATGTCCGCCACCGGAGTAGATACACAGTTCAAGCCCCCTCTGCCCTTCATTCCCCTCTAGCCTTCTTGTCGTGGGCATACAGTATATGTACTTCGTTTAAAACTTTGAAGTTCTTTAAAATATGACGATCAGTTATTGAATAGTGTAATGTATTATTGGGTTTCTCTTATTGCCTGTTTTAGTAATTATAATTCCTTTTTTCTGCCTATTTTAACTATTTATAATGTCTTTTTGCCTGCCTATTTTAATGATTTACAATGCCCAAACTTCCCACCTCCTAATTTCTGGTATGGCCAATTGCGGATAGCTTACCACAGATTGAGTACATTAATATTGTTTTATAATCGTATATTGCTCCAATAAACCCTTAGAAACACACCAATAACCTTTTCTTCAAACTTGGAAAAAAAAAAAGGTTATTTCTAAGGCTTTAACGAGAAAATATCATGATCTCAAAACAATATTAATGTACTAACGTTATTTATGCAGGTACCCAACATTCGCTAGCGTATTTGGACCAAAATTGGATTTTAGGAAATAAATAAATTAATAAATTTATTATAATAATAATAATAATAATAATAATAATAATAATAATAATAATAATAATAATAATAATAATAATAATAATAATAATAATAATAATAATAATAATAATAATAATAATAATAATAATAATAATAATAATAATAATAATAATAATAATAATAATAATAATAATAATAATAATAATAATAATAATAATAATAATAATAATAATAATAATAATAATAATAATAATAATAATAATAATAATAATAATAATAATAATAATAATAATAATAATAATAATAATAATAATAATAATAATAATAATAATAATAATAATAATAATAATAATAATAATAATAATAATAATAATAATAATAATAATAATAATAATAATAATAATAATAATAATAATAATAATAATGTCAATAACTGCAGGATAATTTTGTTTAAAAGAAAATTGCACCATCGGGCTCGGGTCGGGCCCGGGCCATGGCCTATAGACTATTCTCGGGGTCGGACCGGGCCCGGGATATGGCCTATAGACTATTCTCGGGCTTGGGCAGGGCCCGGGCTTGGTTGGTACCGGGCCGGGCAGGGCCTAAGAAAATCGGCCCGTGCAGACCTCTAGTGTATAGTATAACTCAAAAAGGAGAAGTCGCTTGAATACGAAACTTCGTACTTCAATTCAGGAACTTCCAAGGATGTGACGCGAGACTTTCAACAAAATCGCCTTACCCCAAACTTCCATTAGATGGATTATTTCCAAAATTTTATTTCTTTTCTAAAAAAAAAAAAAAAAAAAAAAAAAAAGAAAGCTGCAAGGGTTTTAATTAAACCACCACATGCATAAGTTATTTTATAACAAATAAAATGTATATTTTGAATTTCTGTTAAGAAAAGCTGTAAAGTTCTGCTTATTCTGAATGTCTTTAGTATAGTTTCTAAATCGCAAGAGATAAAAAAATATTACCTAACAAAATTGTAGGTGTCGTTAAAGTACACAATAGCCAATAGTATTTTTGTAGCACTAAGCATTTCCGGGATATTCATTCTCATACGTCTGAATTGTCAAATTCTTTCTGCTTCTCTCAAGTGCACATCGCTGTTCTTTTTGTTTTCCTTTCTTTCAAAACTTTGAAACAAATGCACAATTCAGCAGTAGAAACATTGATTGACAATAACTATTAAGTTCATGTCTTTAATAAAAAAATAAAAGCTAGAATTTAAAAAATTACAGAAAGTGGGCACAAAATATCCTTCCCCCTGGTAATGCGAGGTTTAAAATTATGTGTTGCTCTCTACTACTATATAAAATTGTTTTCCCAGAATTGCCAGAGCTCTAGCGGTCGTTTACGTCACGGCAGCCTTGAAGAATTTCTACCTTGAAGAAAGGGGTCTTTAATATGCACTTATGGATCTAATACGCCGTGTCCCTTAACAGGATTAGCGAAGTTGAATCCTGGCCAGGTCTTGCTTGTCGTAACGGAGTCCGGAAAGGCTTGCGGTGGTTGTGAACATTGCCATTTGGTTGTACCTCAAGTCTCTCGTTCTGGTTATGGTTCCCCTTGTTGTTGGCTGTGAACTAGCTTTATAGCTATGATTATGCAAGCACCTTGATTTTTATGTAAAATATGTCCGGAATATTAACTTAGAATGGGGATCTTTGGCGAAATATATTCTTCTTTTTATATTGTTTGTGCTGCCTTTTAGTGACAAGCCAATGTTGGTATGATAGAAGCGTTTTCTGTTTATCTTTATTCCCTCTTCTTCACAATAGAAGGTATTCTTTTTCCGGTGTTTTCCTATTATTACTAACAAATAAAATAATAACTCCTTACTGACGCTTATTACGGTAATTCACTTCAGTGTCATTCTTAGCATAACAGTTTTCCTAGATGCACCGCTTTCAGACACGACAGCGTGTGTAAACAACCTTGAAGTCTAACCTCATGCATTATGAACCAGCGTTTGTTCCCGTAATCTTACTGTTGCTCTAAAAGGATTTGATTTGTTGCACTCATATTATTTTCTTTAGTCTTGTACTAAGTATTCTTACAAACCCTTATTCCTCTACCTTCTTCATGTTAGTCTAGATAAACATTTACAGAAATTAACTTATTGCTAGTCTTCTTGTAGGTGAGGGGAATATGGGAATACCGTAGGCCTTGAGCGATAGTCAAATCTTTGAAAGCTGGTTGCTATATGAAGGCTCCAATATTCCATTCCCTTTGCACGGCCAAGCATAAAAAAGTGAGTAACCACCTTCCATTTCAGAAAAGTATGAGTACTGCAAAATTCACACAAATAACAAGGAATGTCTCCGACATGCTTCATTCCACAAAATATGCACTTAGGCATAACTTGCGTGTTTCAACGAAATCTATACTTTTTGTACAGTAAAATTTAGTCTATCTATTACAGTTTAGCAGTTATGCAAAGGTCATTGATAGTAAACAGGACTACGTGAGCTATAGCCAGAATATTCAAAATATACATTTCATTTGCCATAAAAATATCTTAAATATCTGGTCTTTTCATCAAAATTCTGAGTGCGAAAATTCGAGGAAGTTTCTTGAAAATCTCGTGTCGCAACACTTTATTTCTTTAAGCAAAAGAATCCTAAAGCTGATAGAGATGCTGGACTGTATACTATTACTGAGCCATATATAGTTGCAGGTCAATTGAAAAGTTTATTCCCAGTTGGTACTGGGAGAAATCAAGTTTTTTTTTTTTTTGTTTTTTTTTTTTTTTTTGTTTTTGTTTTTTTACTATAATACTACATTTAACGAATTAAATTGTAATCCTTAAGTATAAAAAATGTTTGTGGACCTTACCACATTCCTACCGAGCGAGATGGCTCCCCAGTAACGTGTGAGGTTCGCATTCGGGAGGTCGTAGTTCGATTCCCGTAGCCGATCTTCCTGACTCATGGGTTTTTCCGCGGGTTTTCCCGGGCCGTCAGGCAAATGATGGTAACGATAATTACACCCCTTGAATTTCCTATCCTTCCATTTCGTCTCATTTATCATTGTGTTTCTTCTTCATCCCGTTGGTTCCTTCGGGGTCGCAAGTGACAGTGAAGGCGTTAGGTGTAGCTTGGCAGGGAAGAGATACGCACATGAATTCTTTCCATCTCTCGTTGTTTGTGCCACCCGGAAAAGACGGTGGCATCTGGGGACGTTGGACGCCGCGCTGAGTTGGCCCCGGCAGAGCCTAAAGACTTCGAGGTGTTGTCAAACTTGCGAAACCTTAGCAACCTCTGTCAATGTCTGAGCCGTTAGTCTACATCTGGCCGCCCGGTGTCTCCTCTCACCTCATCCTTCCTCCCGGGGGTGTCTCCTTGCGGAATAGGTACAACAAACAGTATTTCTCCTATTCCTACCACATTCCTTGATACATGTTTATCCCAAATATTTATACACTTCACTTCCAATTATCACCTTGGTTGAAGCAGTAGCATGAAGAGGTTTAATATTCTAGAATAACTTTATATGCTTTGGATTACTGAAATTCAATTAGCCCCCGTTAGGAATAATTTTCTTAAGATTGACAACTATGTCTATCTAGTTTACTAGCTGTACCATTTTGGAGGATCCAATGTCATATTCACCTGTTATTCGTTGAATTTCCGCCACCTCTTAGGGCCCTTAAGCAAAATTCACTCACTCACGCCACCTCTTAGATTAACGTGCAACACAGCATTGATGCCACAGCGGGTTCTCGCGGAGAGGTGGCGAGAGAGCGAAGTCGACTAACTGTGCCCAGTGGAAGTGCATGGAAAAAAGAAAGAGAAAGAGAGAGAGAGAGAAGTGTTCTTTGGTTGCCCTTAAGTATTGAACTGTTACCAGTTAGCGTTGAGAGAAATTTGAATGAGAACGTCAGAGACAGTTTTGTCATTTAATTGTCGCGTCGGAGTTGTTTTGTTGTGTTGGAACGACTTTTAGTGAGTGAATCGTCGGAGTCTTGTTTGGAAACAATCAAGCAGTGTTAGCGTTTTGAGTCACGGTTACCAGAGGACAGATGGTCACGAGCTGCAATGTTACGAGGAGTTGTAGCTTGTGTTAACGGTTAAACAAAGAGAAGTGAAATAAAGTGACAATAACAAGAAAAATTCGATTTCGAGGATGCCTAGTTCTTTAATAAACCAATTTACTTCAGAGACTAAATTATTTATTATTAAAATGTTTATGCTCTTAAATTTAATATAATAAACTTATTTAATATCCTTAATATATTAATATCTATAATTATAAGAAGATTGCAAGCGTTTTGGAAGCTAATGTTAAGGCAAGTTAGATCGGCTCACTGGTTGAATTTTTTACTAATATGTTTCACATACACGCATGCACACAGGCACGCACACACAATACACCCCCCTACACACACACACACATACACATACACAAACGCACATGCTTTTTTCATCGATGCGTTAAGGTTGCTCAGCATCTCTCTCATGTTAAAGGTGAAGCTGAACTGTATGGCGTATGGTTTTAGAAGGCACATGAGCTCAACCATAGCGTCCACACAGTGGATGCGCCAGAGAGCGGAAGTTACGGGGAGGGAACGAGGAAAGAAACATTTGTCGTGTCACAAATTGTCAGAACGTAAACTTACGCAGCAAAGGATAATGATAACATTATCAACTGTAACACTCAATATTAACGTACTTACTTACTGAAAATAACATACCTGGATTTTTGAAAGTGACATATTTTAAAGGAGTTGCTAGCTCGTCATCCTCATCTTCTTCTTCCTCATTCTCACTTAATTCGGAATCAGTTTCTCGAAGATTTATAACTAAACTCTGTACTGTGCTATCTCGAGCCACTTCCTTATGATGACATTCTTAACACTTCACTAAACACAATGTAAACAAGTGAATTTTCTGCTTATTGTCAAAGTTATACAAAGCATAATTTGCGTTACGGATTGGTCTTGAACCGAACTAAAGAATTCGCGCGTGATTGCACTGATCCTGGTCAGTTAATTTATTAAATAAATATACGCAGTTCCTAACGACACTTAGTAATGTCTTACTCCGTAATGAGAAGGAATAAACTACACAGGCAAGCTTGGAAGTTATCCTATATAAGCATAAACACCGGAGTCATTTATTCTCCGAGAACCATAAGTCGTAGAAAAATGGTCTTTGTACAGGCTGCCTCAAAAATTCTTGCCGCATACACTACGGCATATTAGAATGTCAAATTTCCAGTGATAATTTTGGGCGCAAGAAGTAGAGAAATCTCTGTTGCTTATGCTTGTGCTGTGCGTTCCGAACTAGGCAACGCTGCACTATGATAGGGCAGTCGCTCTAGGCGAGCCCTGTCTAGTTCCACCTCGCGTGCCTTCTAATACCGTACGCCTTATAGCAGACCTTTACATAAAAATTTAAAGCATTTTCCGTGTTATTCAGCGAAAAATAGAAAAATCTGTTTCATAAATAGTTAATTTACGGATAACCACTTTTGCAACTTAAGTGGCTACATCGGTTTGCAGTTGAATGATTCGGTTGTGTTGCCATTGGTAAAAATAATCTGATGCATCATATGATTTGCTTTATCATTTATTAGTAAATTTATGGACCATCCTTAAAAGAGCTTAATGTTATGTCTATATCATCATACTTTAATTAAACCTTTGCAGACACTGCTACCTACTTATTTTGTTAAAGAGGCAAAGGGAACTTCCATAATCTCTCATCGCAATCGCGAGAAACAACTGGAAATCGGCAGGACTAAAAAACGACAAAGTCCGTGAACAATTCGCACCATTAAAAACGGAGATCTCGCAAATGGGTCATGCCACAAGATAGTGACTTGAAATGAACTCTGTTTTTTAAACAGATCTACATTTGTGGTGTACTTAGCATGTTTTTGACCATAGTTGAACAAGTTATCAATATTATACAGTATTCCCTTCAAATGAGAAGGTTTCACATGGTATTTATAGAACATTCAAGATATAGGTATATATTATTTGTGGCATGAGTATATGTAGTACTTTAAATAAAATCGTTGAAGCTGCCTTTAACAACAACTTTCAAAAATAACCCTAAACTACCCTTTACATGGAACATTTTTCGAAAATTTTAGTGTTCTTGAAAATGGCTCCTACGATTTTGATTAAAATGTCATATGTTTGGGATATTTGTATGACAAATGAAATGTATATTGTAAGTTTTCTGGCTATAGCCTATGTAGTCCTGTTTACTCTGGGTGACTTTTTAATAACTGGTAAACCGTAAGAGATAAATAAAATTTTACTGCACAGAAAATGAAGATCTCGTTAACACACACAATTCATGTGTGAATAAACATTTTTTATAGAGTGAACTATTTCGGAGATATTCCTTGTTATTTGTCTCAGTTTCGGAAAACTTCTTTCGTGAAATGAAACATCGTTGTTCATTTTTTTATGTTAAGCGTGCAAAGAGAACGGGATGTATTTCCCTGATTACCCTCCCCTTATGTAGGACTTACACCCTAGTGCCTAGGGTCAGACGCCTGCCTGTCGGGGAGCAGAGGAACCTCTGGACCAGACTGAGTGAAGACCTGGAAGCAGGTAATAAGCCAAGCACCAGGTATGAGAGTGAGGAAGAGGATGATATGAAATGCAGGCGAAATGGATGATTGGAAAGGTGATAATGAAGCAATTGGTGGAGTAAATGGCGGGGGATACCGCAGAACCCGGAGAACCATGCGGGTCCCGCCTAGGTGTTAGGTGAGCAGTTACACCACCATTATACTTCCAGATTCAGGGAAGGTTGAGGAATAATCTTGGATGAGGAAAAATTCCTACCCCCCCTGCCGGGAATCGAACCCGGGACCCCTTGAACAGCAGGCAGGTGCTCTAGCAACTGCTTTACGGGGCCAGCCGAACGGGATCTTAAAACCGTTAAAAATTTGACTATCGCACAAAGCTTCTAATATTCCCCTTTCACCTACAAGAAAATAAGCAATAAGATAATTTGTACAAATGCTAATCTCAACTAACAAGAAGAAGATACAGGAATAACAGTTTGTAAGCGTAGAGAAAGTCATGTGAGTAGAGAAAGTCAGATTTTTAAGTTATGCTGTTCACAGGCACGTCAACACACTCAGACACACCCAAATCCCACGGATATATTTAAATGTTTTTTTAAATTCTAGAGTATATCAAAACATGTATATGCGGTGAAACATCGACATCACACCTTTGCGTGGAATGCAATATTGTTTCTTCCTACAAACATGATCTTCTTTTCTTTTAATTAATTGTTTTAATTCGCACTTTGTAATATATCCACCCAGCTCACTGAAGTAACTGTTGTTTGGCTTCTGAACTCCTATTTATGGTAGGTTTTATGCTTCCTTTCATTTTTGTTTTGTGCTCTTCCTTTCGGATCATTAGCTTTGGACCATTCTACACACGCATTTTGAAGTATTACTTTTAATATTTTAATGATTCGAAGCTTAACTGCCAAGCTATGCTTTATTTTAATGGATTGCTACACCGCCAAAGCTTATATAACGAGAGAAGAAATTAGAGCTGACGTAGCATATATTTCATAACAAAGGTGTTTGATTTAAGTAATTGCTTCTACGTAATTGTTTCACTTTATTTTCCCAAACGAGATAAACAGGTTCTTTGAAATACCTCAGCTTTACCATTACTGGTATTCATCAAGGCCTACTTGTAAGCATAGTATATTCATGCGTAGGTTATGTCAGGAATCTCAGAAATATTTAAAAGGTATTTTAGAACTTAAAAAGTAAGAGTATAAAGAACACGAGAATGTTAACATTATTTTCATTACGGTTTATTTGTAATGATAATATGATCAATTTTTACTTTCTGTACTACGTATAGCAAGTAGGGAAAGCAAAGTAGGAAAAGTCAAAATTTCAATGTCGAAATTTCACCAGGAATAGGTATCTGTTTTCAGGCCCACCTGTGTGTGTGGTGTGTGTGTGTGTGTGTGTGTGTGTGTGTGTGTGTGTGTGTGTGTGTGTGTGTGTGTGTGTCTGTGAACATCATAACCAAAAAAAGCGAAAAGTTGATTATAAATCAAAGTTGATATTTAAGTTTAATTTAAGGATGTCACATGAAGCTTTTTAAGAAAATTCCTCCACCCTAAACTAGCCTTTACATGAAAAACTGTTCGAAAATTTTGATTTTCTCAAAAATGGCTCTAACGATTTTGATAAAAACACCATTTGTTTAAGATATTTTATGACAAATGACTTTTGCATAACTGGTAAGCCATAAGAAATACAACAAATCTTACTGTACAAAAAATGTAGGTATACAAGTATGTCTGTATGCTTTTTCTTTTCGAGAGAACCATTTCTGAAATATCCATTATTTGTATGTTTTTATACTTTTCTCAAATAGAAGTCCGTATTCACCTTTTTATCTCTTGGCCGTGAAAAGAGAACGGAATTTCAAAGCCTTCATTTAGCGACCAGTTTTAAAAAATTTGACTATCGCTCTAAGTCTATTATATTACTATATTCCCCTTGGATGTATAGGAACATCAGTAACAAGACAATTTCTACAAATGTTTATCTCGAGTAACATGAAGAAGATAGAGGAATGAGAGTTTGTAAGAATAGTCACTACAAGAGTAGAGAAAATCATGTGAGTATAACACATCAGATTTTATGGTAGTCTTTGTATCTGTAACATTCACGACTTAGGCGCCATATTTACTCATTGTGCCTTACGTTGGGGTGCACAGCAGTACATTTATGGTGAATTTATTATTTATTACTTTTTCAAAATCCTGCACACCGGCAACACTGATAACATTTTTAGAACCGTATCATGTCTAGCAGACTTGCTCTACCCTGAGTGCAGAGCCAAGTGGTAGGCCATCAGCACTGAGTGGAACATCCCCATCCACACGTTAAAGCGATGGACAATGAGAACTACTGATGACCAGAGATGAAACAGTGCATCAATGGACGCGAGGCCTACACATAAACCATACACTGTAGCTGACTCTGAACTTTGCACCGGTCAGAGGTCAACAAGAGCAGGTTCCAGGTGCACAAGACAAAACAGAGAACCTCCTCCCAATGACGTATTGTTTATATAGTGCGCGTTGAAGTTACGCTGATATCTTGGTTACGAGGAAATGTTTCATCTTTAATGATGTCCCTAGTTGCAGTTTATTATTATTATTATTATTATTATTATTATTATTATTATTATTATTATTATTATTATTATTATTATTATTATTATTATTATTATTATTATTATTATTATTATTATTATTAGACAAAGAGGCACTCAAGGTACTTCACACCACGACTGGTAAATTACGTGACCGACGACAATGCACCGGTCAGAACAAAGACGACTAAAAGTGCGGCAGAACAAAACGATTCTAGACTGTTCGAGAAACTTTCGACTGCCTGCTTATTTACTAGAAGTTCGAGAAAAGGTGGATTTCATGAAAAATCCGTGCCACGTTCTCACCTACATAGGTGAATGCGGCTGCGAAAGAGGACAGTTCTTCGGAGTCAAGTATTGAAGGAACAGCTGTTAACAGCTTTAAGTGCGTGTTAAGAGCGTTAGTATTAAGAGAGTTTAAGTCATCATCGAATACGGTTGTAGACATTTAATTGGCGCGTCGGTGTTGTTTGTTGTATGATGCTGTTTTAGTGAGTGTTATCGTTGAAGCCAGTTGTTAGAGAGAAGAGAAAGTGAGTGAAGTGGTGTCAAGGTTGGACAGAGGACAGAACAACTTAGAGTTGCAGGCCACGACGGGTTGTAGACTGTGTTAATGATAATTATAGTTTAATAAGCCTATGTCAATCAAATTATTTAAGCTTCGATACGACATACAAGGTCATACGAGGTAGACCGAGAAGGCATTCAAATGTTTAATACTACAAATATATTACTGGTTGCTACTAACCCATACATATAATGTGGGGGAATGCGCATTTTCAAATATACTATATAGTTGGCGCACCAAATGCAGGAGAGGAAATCTACAAATTTTTACTGCTATTCTGAAGGTATTTGTCAGAAGCATACGTAGGTATAGGACATACATTTAACAAGAGTTAAAACTTTCCTGTAGTAAATTTGTGTCTACTTCTTATACTTTTCTAATTATACAAAATCTAACAAGTAAAACAGGACATCACATTCTTATATAACATTCAATACAGAAATTTCCTAACCGTAATATTCGTTGAACTATTTAAAAGAAATTTCATATTTAAAATAAGTTCGTCTTAAGTATGAATTGTGTCATAATTAGTCTATTCTTTTTACATTTGTGCTTTCACACACAGACTGGCAGAAGAAAAACACACATGCACAATATTTTTCCTAAAGGAAAACAAAAATGTTTGTTTTTGCATTTATTATGGCTCAAAACACCTTTCAACTGACTTAAAACTTTAGTTTGAAGTTGGCTTTTTGGATCAAAAGCAATGCTTCTTATTCCACAGAAAGACTCTATGTCGTAAGTGACACGTTTTCAGTAAATTTGAGGTTATCATTGCGTAATTTTAATTACAATCCAAGTTGTTATAAAATTAATAACTGTACTTTAAATTGGCTTTGGGTGCCTTCAATTATTTTAACCCACGATCTCGTTATTTAAACGTCTTTTATAGCCAAAAGCTCCTTAATCTTTGAAGGATAACCGTTAAACATAAGAGGCAATTTCACGAAGTTAATGGATAATGAAATGACTGAGTTGACGAAAATCAAAACATTTACCTCATTCCTTCAATTCTGCTGTCGTTTTTAATTTCTCCGTTGTCCTTTACAATGAAATATTTGATATCATTCCTGTATGTTTTTCTCACTTTGACAACGTTGATACTAACAAAATGCACGCAGACTGCTTCTGTGGTCGAGTGGTCGCCGAGCTGACTTCTCGCCCGGAAGTCCCGAGTTCGTTTGCCGACTGTTTGGTACGGCTAGGATAATTCTTTACCCTCCATAGAGTGTGGAAATGTGCGTAAATGTGCGTGTGAATGTAAGTTATAATTACAAAAACCGACCGTAACCTAGCACAATATTCCAAAGAGTAAAAAGTTATCAGAATGTTTCAGTCAAAGAGCAGCAATGGCTATATCAGTTAAGGGAGGCTGTAAAAATGAAAAAAATATGCACGGAAAAGAAAATTATGTGTCCAATATACTGGTAATATAGCTATGAAATGAAGAAGCATGGCAAAAAAAATTCAAATGTCACATTCACATGACTTTATTATCAATTACTTTTATATCTATTCTCCAAATTATAGTTACGAAAACTTTTTCCTAGTTTATGTGAAACGAACGTTTGTAGAAATGGCTCCACTGCGCATAAGTTATAGGCAGCAGGCGATTATAGGAGATCGAAGCGATAGAAAACTCTTTTTTTAAAAACTGCTGACTTGGAAATTACATATACCTTTTGCGTGATATTGTGAGAAACAAAAGAATAGGGTGTTTCAGAGATCTGGTAAGGTGGGCTATACTGGAAAAGTTATACGCGTAACAATTAAATTTTCAAAACCAGTTAATGCTATGAAAAAGATTGATAAGTCGTATATATTTCAGTATGTTCTACACGATAAATAAGCTCTTGTCTATCTCTTTTGGTTTACCAGTTATAAACTATTATACAATTCCTTTTTGAAAATGAAGACTATTCACTAATTTTTATAATACAAGACATACATTTTATTCATGATAGTTATCTTAAGCACACGGTATTTTATACAAATGTTTAAAACCAACTTTGAGAAACTAAAACAACTAACTTCTTTCCATGTAAGGAGTAGATTGGTATGGGTTGGAGTTTGAACTCCAAGTTCTTTATTTATATGCTTTTGGAGTTATGTATTCAGAAACATGCAACGCACAGACCCTCGCGGACGCACGCACACACACACGAATCTGTTTTCTAAAATTACTTTTCAGTCCAATGTAGCACAAAAAAGGCAGTTTTTAATGATCTTAATTATCAAGAAAAATTGAATGCCTCTTCTAATTACTATAAGCACATGCCAGAGAAAGTAGCAAATATGTTTTCACTACAATGATGATTAGATAAGGGAAATCCAGAAAAAAGTACCTTAATGCAATTCAAACAGGATACCGGGCCCAAGTAACCTAGCTGTAGACGGGTCCTTACTCCACTCACCCACTCCCTCACATTCACTCACTCTCTCACTCACACTCTCACTCACACATACTCACACTCACTCTCTCAGTCTCGCACTCACTCTCACACACTCACCCTCACCCACACTCATGAATGAATGTGTGCGCAGATTTAATTTAATTATCCTAAGTAATACCATCGAATTTTAAAATAAGAGGGAACATCATTGCTGATAAGCAATTATTCCAAAGCCACCAGTTAAAAGGCGGTATATATCTAAATGTAACAAATAAAATATAATAATAGCGATATCTTACTTACTCAGCTGCTCACACCAAAGTGCTATACAAAGCGCAATCTGCGTCACCCAACCTGAAAAACCTGATACAAGATGCAAAATTGACTATGTCACGTTACAATCTGAAGAAAGCCTACGGAATATCCCCGACCTTCTGTAAGGCAAGTTGATCCATTACTGCCGCAAGCAGCAGGCAAGCGTGTTCTCCCAAGTGGTTTCAAGGTCCTGCGTTTCTTTATATTATCTTGCTTTTTGTTTCCACTAATGCGTAAAGTGTGATGAATTCGTGCACGAGGTTGTCATTATAAAACTAGTAAAACCTGCATCAGTTTCTTGTCTTATCCGAGCATCACTCCACCTATCATAAACACGTATATTTTTTATCATTGATCTGACGTCAATATTACTGCCAATGACAACTACTTTTATTATTGCTTCTGGATAATTCAACTATACAAGATGTACCAAAATTAGACCGACAAACTTTGGGAGCTGATAGATAACATTATTTTAAATACTTTTTGTTAAGGAAAGTGCTGCTGTGGTTCGTTTAAGCGCTAGACGAGTTAATGTCACAGATTACTGCCTCCCACCCAGTTCACAGCTTTGCTATTCAAAATTAGACCGAAAAACATTTAAACTAGAGAAATGGCTGGTGTCTTTGCGAGAGTACGGCAGAATAAGGCACACCGATGCACTCTTTGTGTTAATTGCAATAGACGTGCGTTACAACATTTACTTTGAATAGTAAAGCCGTGATTAACTGTAAACAATGAGATGTTTATGTTTTGTTTGTGTGGTCTGTGTTTGTTTCTTGGGTTAAGATTGTGTGCCTTACTAAAATAAATGCAATATTAATTTGCATTGTTGATTTTGCCGTATTCACGTCTTTATACTGGCTTCTGACGGTTTCAGGGATACGGTGTGAACCGTGAGCAAGGCACGCTGGTGAACCAACCCAACAAGGGCTTTTAATCTAGCTCCCGGTTTAACAATATATGGAGCAGCATTACTGACAAATAGCAATGCAATATCATACTGTATCCATTCTGGCCATATGAACGCTAACCAGTCATTGAACAATTGGACAACGGTGGAATGATTTACTCGGTCGAGTTTGTACGTATATTAAGAAAAACTAATTTTCTACCTGCTTTCATAGCATCAACTACAGCACTGCACACGCACTATCCCGATGCATTTGTTAGAAATCTAAGTATTATAATCTAAGTGTATTCCGAATATTTCCAATTACTTCTTGAAAATGGTGTGGCGTATAGTTTTTGTGCAATATATATTCGCTCGGCACCTTTTCTAAAAGTACAGAAGCTGCACATTATACAATTTATGCAACGGAATGTCGCAACTTTCTGATGCTAAACACAAGTCTTTGGAAAATATATCTCTAGAACTGCATGATTCACCAACATTGCTTTCAATCAGTTTAACTTACATTAATTCTTAAACCTCTCCTTATGCCGCATGACATTAATCATCCAGACATCTCAGGCAATAACTTAATGATGCATTGACCCTACCCCAGTCGCAGCAAGCTTTGGTTCCTCGCAGTATTATTTCACAACACCTGGCTATACCCTAGTAGTCCTTTCTTACGCTTTTAGCCCAGAAAATACCGAATAACTGTTAAATCACGCACTTTTAAGTTTACAGTTTTGGGTAAAATATGTTGTTTAAATTAAACATCGTGAAATAATTAAGCAAAAACGTTTTCCTGAGAAATAAGCATAAGTAAGCACGAACATAGTTCAAACTGCTAATACAAACTAACCTTTCTGCTGTGGCATTTTGCTTAGAAATCCGAGTATTACTGATCACATACCTGGCTTAACTACAAATAAATGTTACGTCACAGAGCAATTAATTCTACTACAGTAATCTTCAATATTTAAATGTTCACTAAAATCAGTACAGCCAACATAAATTTATCCACAGATCTTTACAGTTTCCTTCCGTCGTTTCTTTGGAGGCTGAGAAGGTAAATTAGAAGCAAAAACTCTGGATTAAATTACATCTTTCCTCGGTGTGAAAGGCAAAGCCTTGTTATAGTCACTAACAGGGGTTATAAACTTCGCGAAATGCCACTACTCTTCAACAACGAAGGACAGCATTATTCACACTGTTACCAACACGGGTTGGACTGGTGGTCGCCATTTTAAGTTCAATAAATATAGGGTAGTTGTTTTAATAAGGTTGAGAAACGCTGACCTAAGGAGATGTGAAAACACTGCCTAGCCCACGTTAAGGTAATATTTCTTTAACATTTGGAAAATCCACAATTGTAACGTACCTTGTTATATATATTCAGTTATTACACACAATAACCAAGATAGTTTTGCCATCTTTCAAAATTCTAATTTGCATAGTTGTTTAAATATTAATCTTTATTGTGAAAATCATTGTCCTATGTATGTTCCCTATGATAAACTTCATTATTGATTATATTAATTTTTATTTATATGTATCATATTAATTATTGTAGGCTATTACGTATTTTTATGTTTAAATAGGTAGTAATTTATTTCTCAAAATTGGAGAATTGTTTTAGAAAGTATACACTTAGTTTCATTATATAGATACTTTGAAATACAGTATAAATCTTTCTATACAAGTTAGTGAAATACTGTATGATTATTTATGCCTAACATACCAATTATAAAGGTTCTTATTAAATTGTACTACTTTTTTTCCAGTAACCATTTATTTTAATGGTATAGGTAAAATACATTTAAGACATCTGAAAATATCTGAAGGATGAGAATATATCCACCTAAAACGTTGGAATATTTATTAGCGTATTTGTTAACAACACATACAATAATAATATTTTAATAATACAATGTCAATTCGTTATAAATATATAATACAATAACCAGTATGAAGCCTACATTGTCTTTATTCTAATCATATTTCTTTTAGATGGAAAAGGAAACAATTCCACTAATACTACTATTAGAATAACAAGGGAATTACACTCACATGACTTTCTCTACTCTTGTACTAACCGTTCTTACAAATTCTTATTCTTATATTTTCATCGTGTTAGTTGAGATAAAAATTGGCAGAACTTATATTCTGTATCATCTTGTAGGCACAAGGAGAATATGGGAATACACTAGACTTTGAGCGACAGTCAAATCTTTTAAAGCTTTCAAATTCCATTCTCCTTGCACGGTTAACATATAAAAAAAATGAATGGCGATGCGATGTTCCATTTGACAAATGTGTAAGTTCTCCAAAACTCACACAAATAACAAGGAATATCTCCGAAATGATTTACTCTACAAAACAATTTATCTAGACATAAATTGTGTTTTAACAAGATCTACATTTTTCGTATATTATGTACGTACTTCTATAAGCAGAGAGTGTCTTACTACACTTTCAATACTGAGGTTTCATCGGAAAGAATGAATTGAGGCTTCATGAACGGAATTTTTTTCGACCGGTCAAAGGTTGCACTAATGAAGTTATTGGACAGAAATTGTGTATCTTCGCAGTAAGTAATAAAATAGAAAAACTAAATGGAAGGGTCACTTTGTGCTGATTGCACGTTCGTTTTTTTTTAGGGCGGCGCTAGCCCGATAGGTAGTGCTGTCGTCGTGCGCAGCCTACGTGAGGGAGCGAGAGAGAGGGCAGTCAGTGTGTGGTAGTCTGTCTCTAGTAGTCAGTCGTGATGGTAATCGCCAGAGGTATGTAGCTCTTCTCTCTCTCTCGCTCTCTACTACCGCCGTAACTATGCGGGATCGATCTGGTGATATAATTATTTCTATGGGGCAATGAGTTTATGGGGTTAAGTCGTCACTTATGCGGACAATAATTCAGATTTCAAACAGGTAAACTTGGTATATAGCTGGAAAATCTGTACAACTCACTTCATTCATATTTATTGTTATCGTCCACTGGTAATCCTTATCACCCGATAAAACATAGAGACATATAATTGTAACCTCATCAAGCCTCAACATTTGTAATTATCATTTATTAAAATTGTGTTGATCCAAATCTTACATTTTATTTCTGTAATAAAGGGGGGGGGGGCACTCCTTTGACAGAAAAGGTCCTGCCGTTTCCCCGTTTCGTGATCCTACTCCCACGAAAAATTGACTACATCCCGTGAAGGGTAGTGCAATTCTCTGGTAGCAGAGCGTGGTTACTTTTCAAGAAAAATCGTAAGTGGGATTATTAGAAAGATAGTTTGGCTTTTCAAAATTTGGTTTGGATTGGAAGAGTAACAAAATGGTTACTGTAGTGGACGCGGCCTTTCTACGGAAAGGTGAACTAAATTTTGAGTTGGCTATACGAAGTGGAGTTTTGATTCCGACCGCGGATGTTGCGACCACATTGGAAGAGTTCCGTAAGGTGAAAGATTGCCCCATTAGACGGTTGAGTGCTGATAATGTGTTGGTGCAGGACGCACCGGGTGAATGCGAGAAGGCTTTGGTCGAATTTAAAGAGTTGTTTACTGATTCTGACTTGGGAAAGGCACTTACTAAACAGCAGCTTAGAAGGCTTTCTGCGAGGGTGACCCATTATATTCGAAGACTTGAATACCTCGTGAAATACTTTCCTGACCTTTCTTTTGGAACTTCGTTGCCTCAGTTACGCGAAGGGTTTCAGTCTATTTATCAGAGTTTGGACGGGGTAATGTCCAAAGATGGCGGCCCCGAACTATCCAACGAACAGCTTGCCGAAGTTTCTAGATCGATAAATCCCCTGAGCAGTGAAATGGTATCGGCATATCAGCGGATTACGTTGTTACACCCGCTACAGGAATTTGTTCAATCCCAACCTGATTTTATAGTGACAGATGTTACAACGGCTGTGGAGTTTCTGAGATTTTTAATACGTGCGAGTGAAACAGCTGAAAGGGCTGACGTGCCGCAGGTTGTGTTGTTACAGGCAATGGCTAGCAAGGTTAAGGGCAATACTTATGCGTTAGTGACTCCTTTAGTAAATTTGTGTGGTTAAATCCTTTACCCAAGGCCAATACCAGAGGCGTTATAAAGGTTTTAGCTTCCATTTTTGCGGATTTTGGTGCTCCTCGTTATCTGGTTACGGATAATGGCTCTCAGTTTACCTCAAGTGTTTTCAGGAACTTCTGTTTTGGTTGGGGGGTCAAAACTAGCAATACCACTCCGTATTACCCTTGCCCTTCACACGCCGAAAGGTTCAATAGAAACCTTAAGTCAGCCTTAATAGCATATCATCACGATAACCATTCAAAGTGGGATACCAATTTACCACGTCTACAGTTAGCCTTTAATTCCGCTCGCCATGAGTCGCATGGCGTTACCCCATACCGGTTGATGTTAGCTTACACGCCGAATTCACCATTAGCTAATCTGTGGCACTTGGATGATTTGTTGCCTCAAAAGTATACTCAAGAAGAGATACGTAAGACCTGGAAGTCTGCCTTTCGTAATCTCACCAGAGCCCATGCTGAGGTAAAGCGACGCTATGACGCCGGCAAGAGGCCTTCGCCGTACGCTATAGGTCAGAGAGTGTTTTGTAAGTTCTTTACGCAATCATCCAAGGGTAACGCATATGCCGCCAAGTTGGCCCCGAGGTATGTCGGGCCGTATGAAATTATAGATATATATAAAAATGTTTCAGTACGTCTAAAAGACTTACGTAATGGCAGAGAGAGGAGAGCTCATATTTCCCAATTAAAACCTTTTGTGTAGGTTAAGGCGTAGAACCTCCCTTCTACTTCATTCCTTGTTGCGTTTCGTTATTTGTTTTGGTTAGTGTGTTGTTATGATGTGGAGTTACTGTTTGTTTATATTTGGTGTTTGTTTTCCTTTGTATGTTATTGTTATGGTGTGGGAGGAGTACTTTATTTTGGTATGAGGCGTGTCTTGTATTTAGCGGGTAGCATACCTTCACGGCTCCACTAGTTTTTCGTTCCTCCCCGCGCTGTGGTGATGTGTGTGTTTGTGGTATGTTTGAGAAGTGTTTCTGGAGTGTTTAGAGTGTGTGTGTCTGGTGGCCTTTTCTCGTTTACTAATTATGTGTGATATGTTTTGTGTTTTTGTGTTGTCTGGCCAGTAAGGGGGTTTTATATGCGCATTAATTTGTACAAGGCCTTGTTTTTCAGCTGATCATTTAAATAATGTATATTGAATGTTATTACTCTTGTCATTCTTAATATTACCTTTATATTGTTATTGTTAAACACTTTATTGTTAATTGTTATCACCTTTTGTGATTCTAAAATTAATTTGAATTGTTATTTCCTGTTAAATATCTGTGCTTGTAGATAGCCACACTTGGTGGTAAGGTAAATTGCCTAAGGTTATATGCCAGTGATTCTATCTAAGAGTTCAGTAACAGCCTATTTGAAATCTGCGAATCTTCCCTTTTTTTGCCGGATTTGATTTCTGTTTACAGCCTCACCAAACCTTTGTCTACCCCTCCGAAAGCACCTGACCATCTCAAGTTGGCACTGTTGAGCGACGAATCTGGCGATCAACTTTTGTTATGCTGCAGCTATAAGAGTCGGAATGTGGACTCCTGGTGAACAGGGTTCCGCAGTTACGATGGGGCGCCGTTTGCGTCGGGTCTGTCTACGTCGGGTGTTCACGCACAAGCATCTTGGTGACATGACGCCCATTTCAGCGAGTGCTAAGACGCATTCCCAAAGTCAGGATCGACGGCCTTCACACTCGACAACGTGGGATCTTTCTGACGAAAGACAATTGGCGATCAACTAAGCCCCTCTGCCAGTGAACAAGTGTCCCCAGTGTTACTGTGACCCCAACAGTGAATTGCTGAAGGTGATAGTGTTCTATGCCAGTGATCTCACAGTGACCAAAACAAGATAATCTGGTGGTTCAAGGTGTATCCTTTAAGTTCTTGGCTGTGTCTTAACCATGTTTAATCTGCCTTTATCCTATGGTGAGGTGATGTTGTTAGATGGGGGAGGGGGTGATTGTGCTGATTGCACGTTCGTTTTTTTTTAGGGCGGCGCTAGCCCGATAGGTAGTGCTGTCGTCGTGCGCAGCCTACGTGAGGGAGCGAGAGAGAGGGCAGTCAGTGTGTGGTAGTCTGTCTCTAGTAGTCAGTCGTGATGGTAATCGCCAGAGGTATGTAGCTCTTCTCTCTCTCTCGCTCTCTACTACCGCCGTAACTATGCGGGATCGATCTGGTGATATAATTATTTCTATGGGGCAATGAGTTTATGGGGTTAAGTTAAGGGAAGAAGTAAGGACCCCAAAGTTGGCCTTACAATGCAAACCTAAAGGAAAGAGGAAAATAGGACGGCCAGATAAAAGATGGGATTGAGGCCAGAACAGGTCAACAGGCCTAATTTGTGTAAGGCGGAAGAAGAAAAACGATGATGCCAATAGAGTTGAGGAATCCTAGCAGCGAATAAAACAATGGCGTGATGCTAAGAAGCTAAATGTTGAAGAAAATAAAACATTCATTTTCATTTAAATCATGTTTCAATTGTGCATGGCCCCAATTTTAGGCATTCATTCATGTTACAGAATTGCCACGGGAAATCTCATTTAGACTATTTAGTCTATAAAAACCACCAACATACTTACTCGTTTTTTTTTTTTGGGGGGGGGGAGTAGGGGATTATAAAATGCATTGGGTGTTATATATGCATGTGTAGTGTAGGTACAGACAATCCCCTCAATTATGGGGTCTTGTGGAAATGCATTACTTATACAAAAAGTCCACTGTGGTACACTTATATAGCTTACTAAACATATATTACGTATTATTATTATTATTATTATTATTATTATTATTATTATTATTATTATTATTATTATTATTATTATTATTAGTAGTAGTAGTAGTAGTAGTAGTAGTACTAGTAGTAGTAGTAGTAGTAGTAGTAGTAGTAGTAGTAGTATTAGTGTTATTAATGTTAAATATGTAGCCTTTGAAGACGTAGTTTTATTACAATTATGTTACTGAAGCAATAGTCAAATGTTCAAAACTAGGCCGCTTTAATCGAACCTTGAAGTTCCCCTCTCATTCCATGACGTGACAAACAACTGAAGTTTGACAGCACCTAAAAATGATGCGCTTTGAAGCATTGACATCAGTAACAGAGTATCTCGGAAATATTTGATGTGACAAATATTGTGTGAAACAAATTTATGTTATAGAGATCTACCCTTTTTAGAGGTTCCATTTATATGCCGACTTTAAGAACTAAGATTATATAGGCGGCCTTTTGCTTTGGAACAATTGCACAGCAATGATGTTCACTGGTTTACAGTGGTGTAAACTTTGGTTATTACAGTAAGTTCACTCACACATTCATAATTCGAAGTTGAAGGGACAAGAAAAAGATTCGAAACACAAAAATTCGAACTACAAAAGCGACGTCCAAAGGTTTAGCAATACAGGTACATATTCCATCAGGATTTTCCGGTTGTCTCACTCTTTTTTGACTCTTTCCATTTTCACTCGCGTGACTGCCTAAAATATTGTTATTCTCCAGAGAAGTTGACAAAGTGTTCGGTGGTATCCCATATTCTTTCGCAATTTCAGATTTTTTCTTCAAACTCTTTTCAACTTATGAATGGTGGCAGCTTTTTCCGCAGAAGTTAGCCTTGTATTGGACGTAGTGTACTAAGAGCCATAGTAGCATTGATTTGTAACACACTGAATAGTATCAAGCTCAAGCGACAACTGAAGGCGCACTTGTTCTAAATAAAGGAATGTGGGAGCAGATATAGAAGCTCAAGCCCGGCAGCTAGAAAAGCTATTCCAGTATGTGACGGCACAGTGTGGGGAACCGGTTGAACATCCGTCTGCTGTACAGACAAAACGTGCACAACTTCATTTTTTTGGTAGCCCACATACTAAGCTTAGTAATTACCCATCCTGCTTGCTACAGATACCCTACCTCTGAAGGCCAGTAGAAGGTCTCCCAAAGCTGAGAGGACAGTGTAAATGGAAGAGCTGATGTAGCAGGTTTTAAAATTACTGCATCCAAAGAAAGAGAAGGAGGTGTGATTTGTTATTAAATTTTTAATTTGTAAAAAATTCATATCAATTGTTTTTTGTTATTGGAGAAATATTCGTATTCTTGTTAAATCGTTTTATTTTGCTTCTATTATGTGAAATGTATATATTATAGGTAATACAAGCAATCTTCTTAAATTACACGTATTTCATACGTTACATAATGATAAATAATATTAAATTATTATTATGAAACCTAAAATATTTAGGAAACTATATAATTCTGAATTGTGAAATTATGTATAAAATCGGCTTCTCAAGAAAATTCATGATGTATATTGCAATGGATAGATCTTTTACCCCTGATTACAATTTTTAAACTTTTATTTGGCGGTGAACCTTCGTTTTATATTTATGAGCAAATTCCTACATGTTCTGCAACGGTTTTATTTTGCTTGTGCGGTGGATATTTAACAAATAAATATTTATAAACCACTATCATACGCGCTAAAATGGTTTATGACGAGTTTACAATGAAATTTGTGCATAAACATTACGTTTCTAAAGAAAAACTTTGGTTTTGTGGATAGTGGAAGGTGCTGAAATTGTTGTAGTGCAATAACGTCATAAGCCTATTCGCAGATTACTGCATAGAGTCGCATTTTACACATAAGCCTAATTTTAACAGCCAAGTTTAGTCTGTGTTAGGTTAGTGTGTCTATATGCTACAGTTACAGTTAATCTTCGCGTAGACAATGTTTATAGATACGGATTAGGAAGGAAGAACAAAAAGTAACAAGGATAATTCATTACTAACCTTTGTTGAGTTCGATTTTTTATGTTGAAATTGTAACTATCGGAGGTATAATTGCAATGCTGGTGAATATCTACTAAAATATTACGAAATGACAATTGTTGACGATAGTGAAAAGTTTGTATTGAAGAAAAATTGAAAGTTGTTAGAATATTCAATAACTATCAAATAATTAAAAGGCACATCAAGTTAAATAACTTTAAGAACTCAGAAGATTGGTTGTTCAGCAAATTTAAGAACCTACAAAACGAACATTTACATGATTTAAGAATTAACGCAATTATAACACCATCTTATCATATTTTGCAGTAAATTGAAAGAATTACAAACTTAAATTGTGTCATTATACTGATTGATATAAACCCTTACCTTGTACAGTAGACATCTCATCTTATTCATGTTAGTCGAGATAAAAATTTGTAGAAATTATCTTATACCTAATTTCCCTAGTTCTGTTTATACGACCAAGAGAAAAAAGTTAATCACGGCCTTGCACTTGAGAGAAGTGTAAGTATTCCAGAAGTCACACAAATAACAAGTAATATCTCCAAAATGGTTCACTCCACAATAAAATGCACCGGGACATAAATTGCATGTTTTAACGAGATCTACATTTTCGGTATAGTAAGACTTCGTCTACCTCTAACGGTTTACCAGTTATGCTAAAGTAGTCAGGAATAAACAGGGCTACATGGGCTATAGCGAGAAAATTTAAATTAGATATTTAATTTCCACAAAAATATCTTAAATGTATGGTATTTTCACCAAAATTGTCACTCATTTTTAGAAAAACTAAATTTTAAAAAAAGTTTACATGGAAAGGATAGTTTAAGGTGGATGAATTTTCTACAAAATCTGAGTATTGCATCCTTAAAATACATTAAACTTGAATAGTAACTTTGATTTTTAACCGACTTTTCGTCGTTTTTGAATTATGCTTTTCACAACACACGCACACACACGCACATGCACACGAAGAGTACACGAGCATCACATTATTAAATCCGGAACAAATTTGCAAGGTCGGTTACATGAATCCAAAAGAAAACAATGTATGAATGGGTAATGTTGAATTAAGACGGGTAATTTAAAAGTGCCCCACTTACCAAGATAAACACGGCAGCACGGTCTAGCAAAACTCAGTAAACCCACTCAATTTAAATAACAAAATGCTGTTTCCGTAACCTAAGTTTTTAGCCCAGCTAGACGTGCTCAACAAACATACGATAAGCAATAATGACGAAGGAGCAGAGCTTAAAACATAATTATATTAGAAAGGCGTAGCTGAGAAAGTCACTGAAGTTGTTTTAATCACCGGAAGCAAGCACATACTAACTTCTCAGATCCGGATATGCCATATAACATATAACACATAAACCAGCAGGGAGAAGAGACGTGGGTAGGCCGCAGAAGAGATGGAGAAACTTACTGTGGAAAAATAGGGCAGACAATCTGTCTAACCCATGCAGTGAAGATGAGATAAGATGAATAAAATATAACGATTGAGAACAAAATATTATAATGATATATATATATATATATATATATATATATATATATATATATATATATATATATATATGTGTGTGCGTAAGTATGTGTGTGTGTGTGTGTGTGTGTGTGTGTGTGTGTGTGTGTGTGTGTGTGTCCAATTTTTTATTTTGCCCGAGTTTATCAGTCCACATCTAAATGCACTTTGAGCTACAGTTAATAAAACCTAGAGCCACAATTTAAATTAAACACAGTTCGATTTTTTAATTTCTCAAAAGCAAAAATTGTGGATAAGGTTATTAATAAAACAATTCGTCTAAGGCTTTTGTGTATATATTTCTCCCTTATTACGTTAATCAAGCGTTATTTAGTAGATTTTTCTATCATGTACAGAACCGTTTTTACAAGGTACTTAGTACGGGGGGGGGGGGGTTAGGGTAGGTTTTCCCACCACCAATGATTTTATATCCAGAATCCCCCCACTAAAATATCTCAGGGGATGGTTTATACCAGGTGGCCCACTCCAGCCGGCATTCGGGTAAGTAGATAACCCTTCGTGCGTTAAAAGAGTTGCTGAAATCACGGGGGCAAATCCAGTCAGTGGCGTGCGTTAACTTTGTTCTGCTTGTACGAGTAAGAGAAGCGGGCGTGATGCTAGGCTAGCGTGTGTAGCGCGTGATAATAGACAAGAACAGTCTTAGAATATTTGCCACTTCACTTATAGGACTTCATTTTCCAGGGAATAAACTCATTCCTCTATATGCTGATATTGTCCAACATTACGGATTAGATTGTAAATTGCCGTAAAAAATCCATGGAAACATACTCGTCGTGTGTGAAAGAACCAGCAACATCAATCATCTGATTACTAGATCGTAATGCTATGAATGAATGGTCCTTTTTTCCCTTTATTGTTTCTTTACCGGCATGCTCCATTACATTAGTAATATTACATGGATACACCATATTACATAGCCTATACATACGATATTACATAAATTTATACATGCTACATAATTTTGCACAGTTTGGTCATTTAGGTCCTTTTGTTTCTTTTGAACTCAAACACTTAATGACGTCTTGGACTGCGGTGTGAGAGTGACGCGATTAGTCATTGGGCTTATTAGTTCTTTTTCTTTCTTACTTTCTTTTTTCTTTTTTTGGAAGAAGCCATAGAAGGTGAAACTGCTGACTGCATTACCTGTGGAGAACGTTAAGGTTGGAAACAGTGTATTTTTTAATGTTCCATTTATATGCCCCCTTTAGTATCGAAGGTCTTATCGGCGGCTTTAACCTCTTGGAGCAAGAGCAATAGTGTTCATTATATTAATTTTGAGTTTCTGTAACTTTGAGTTAATTTTTACATTGAATTCATATACACATTCATACTTCCAGAATAAGACGTTTAGCCAGAAATGTTTGGACAACCTTCCAGAATGGAGCTCTAAAAACTGCTTTCGTTTCTCAACTGAGAAGTCAATCTGCGTTAATTTCTGGCGCCGCAGGAGATGATTATCACCTTCACTCCATTTCGGTCCAGAGTTACTTTCCTTCGGCACGTTTCTTGGCGTTGATCTTGGATAGGAAGCTTAGTTCGGTCATCACTCATAGCACAGATGTTACCGTTCCCTGAATATCTTGTGGAAGCTAAATGGCAAATCGTGGGGAACGGATCGGACAATTTTGCTGCGAATGTATCGTGCACGGTTCCGATCCAAACTAGACTATGGGCGTATTGTTTATTCTTCAGCGCGACTATCTATGCGGAAAAGATTAGACGCGGTCTATAATAGGGATATACACATGGCAATAGGAGCTTGTCCAACAAGCCCAGTGGTGAGTCTTTACGCCGAATCGGCAGAACCTCCTCTGCAATATCGGTGTGAAATTCTATTAGTAAATTATGGTCGTATGCCTAAGACCCCAACGTTCGCTTTCTACCACCACGCTAAGGGAACGACATAGGAAAAGCACTCTTAGTTCTAAGCCAGCAGGTTGTCGTTTCCGGGAGCTTCTTAAGAAGCTTGCTATTCAAATGCCTACATGTTTTCCACAGGCGAGAAAGTCTACTCCGTTTGGTTACCTGGCATATCCCATGTAGATCTTGGAATGACTATTCACCGGAAGACCACGATACCTATATGTAGTATCCACACTTGTTTTTAGAATCTTTGTCGGGCTACACTGGCCGACGTTTTATTGACACCGATCACCAGCGGTGTTGGATGCGCTTATGTTTATGAAACCGAACCACATACATCATAATAGCACTTTGATTTATACTGCATTATGCAATAGACCGAGCCGTTTTATATGTTTGCTGTCATAAACTGGGTGACTGCCTGGGTTTGAGTGATTCCCTTAGCACACTTCAGAGCCTTCGTGAACTGTACAGCCCCCATTGTATTGTACAATGTATCCAGGATGTCCTCCATGTTTTACAAGCTTCTGGCGTTAACGTGGAGTGTGAATGGATTCCTGGTCACGTACGTTTGGCAGGGTATGAAATGGCAGCAAAGACGGCAACCACAGAACCCAGTGTTACCATCTCTGTGTTACTTCAGAGGGCTTGCAGTGCGGAGAATGGCGCTGTCGTGCTGGCACGAAGAGTAGTCAGCTCTCCATGGTAATAAGCTTAGAGAAGTGAAACAACTTCCGATAAACTGGGTAACTTCCTCTTGAATATCTCGTCGCGAGGAGATGATTTTGGCTCGGTTGTGAATTGGGCACTGCAATTTTCTCATGGTTACCTTTTCAAACGGGACTCTGCTCCTGTTTGTCTTCTGTGCTATGTAGGTACTTTCATCGGTCGGTCGAGTACTGCTAGAGGCTTCCTTAGCATACCGTCGAGACTCTCTGCAGGTACCCTTCAGACTTACAGAACTTGAGGATATAGAACTTCAGATGTCTAATTTTTATACTCCTTTTGACATCTTTGTAACTTTGTTGCTTCATATTAAGGGTTACTTTACTATATTAAGGTTTATATCTTGCTTTTGCCATCTAACGTTTTTAAGGGCACTGGTAACCAAGTAGATGTATATACTTCCAGACTGTAGAGAGGATGCGGAATAATCCTAGTGGAAGAAAAATTCCCACCCACCCTGAGTTATGGAGCTGGCCTACAGTGCAGTATTTGTCATTATTGGCCCATGAAAAGTGTGCAGACACTTTATTTTATATACACAATATTTGTATAAACGTCAAGAAGCGCTAAAAATTCATATTAAACATTAAAAGACTTGAAACTGTCCGATACTGCCCACCAGTTTCAAAATATATGATGTTGCATATGAGGTGGTAATGTTAACTATTCAAAAGAGAACCCAAAATACATCGCTAAAAGAATAAAGGTGAATAAGGTGAAACTCTTACGGTCGTCTCCTTAGCATAGTAGTAGCGTTGCTGCTTACCAGGCTGGGGACCCATGTTCGATTCCCGGTACCGACATGGAGATTCTCTTCCGCTGGCAGACCTGGTTCGGATGCACTCAGCCTCGTTAGCTCCCCGAGGGACAAGTTGAAGAACTTCTTGATTGAAAATTAGCAGCCCTGGTCGAGAAGACCGCCTAATTGGACAGAAGAGATCAGGGCGCTGACCATGTCCCACCTACAGAACTGCACCCTACTCATAACACCTGTGGTGGATAGAGTTGGGGGACGCAGCGGTCGGGCGGTATGACTTGCCCGAATGACTGTTTGGCCACGCGAGGGTGCCTTTTTCCTGTAGAGGTCATAGCATAAACATCCACCGATACCATGTGACTTTCCCCTATATCGAATGGCAAATTCCTTTCTAAGTGTTAGGATTACTTACAAAAGGAGACAGTATTTTCATAATTTGTGTACCATTTAGGCTTGTTAAAAAAGCAACATCACGAGAGCAATAAAGCAATCAAGAAATCAGCCTTGATCGGCACGCTGACACTTAGGACTAATTAATTATGCCTGTCTGCTGCAAAACCGGTTGAAGAAGTTTCGGTTGCCTCTGCATGAACCGCTATAAATCACCAGTTGCATAATTAACCTTTACCACTTACTTGCGAACAGACTTTTATTTGTTATCTGCCTATCCTTGAAGATAACAATTATGGGAAGAATGCGTAACAATATCGTATGAATGGAAAGTGAAAATAAAGTTTACAGTTTGCGCATCAGGTCATGATCCCTAACAGGAAAGCTGCGAGCCAGTACACTAGTAAGGAATTCCAGGTACACAGCGATATCTGAAGCAGGAGTCGTGCTTCTAGTCGCGCTAACGATAACAGTGCCAACCTTGGAATGTGTATTCGTGGTAGATAAATGCAAAAAAAAAAAAACTCGCTCAAAATTGTGGAACTTCAATGTTATTTTCAGTTTATGGAGTATATTCAGCATATAAACGATGTTTTCAACTAGAAAGACGGAAGTCTCTCTCCGAGTTATCATTTTCCACCTTTCCTATGTTTTTCAAAATTCCTACCAGTCTGTGATGTACGTTTGACCGTTATTCCGTGCAATTCCTATAAGGATAAGTCATTTGTTACATTTATTTAACTACTCATTTCAACTTGACGTGACCTAGCTCTCTGGGACTGAGATCACACTCGTATGCGGGCAAGTAAAAGACACTATGGACCCCCCCTCCCCCCCAAAAAAAAAAAAAAAAAAAACTCAGGTTTAAGAATCTTTAGCTTTGTTTTAAGTATCATATAAAGATGTTTTAAGCTTACAAATTAAAAGAGTACTAATCACCAAATGAACCAACGATCTTAACAAAAATATCTACCAACTCTGATTTAATCCCAATTGACCGCTTTGCAAAGAATATTTAAAAATAATTTCCACAAGGAGCAAATTTGAACCCAAAAGATATTTTTTTACTAAAAATTACACGGAATGCTTCAGTGGATCGTTTATACTATGTATATATAGACAAAGTTTCAACAGATAGCACTCCATATATGAAAATATTACACCTAAGTTACATGGTAACGAAAAATAAACCTCTTAATTAAGTCCAATATATTTCAAGGATGCCACGCGAAGAATTTGTTGAAATCGCCCCGCCCCAATTCAAGCTACGGTTTGAGACGGTCCTTAATTTTATTATATTTGTTAAATATGCATAAAAACAGAATTAAAAACAATATAGTATGACAAAACAACAAATACAATAATAATAATAATAATAATAATAATAATAATAATAATAATAATAATAATAATAATAATAATAATAATAATAATAATAATAATAATAATAATAATAATAATAATAATAATAATAATAATAATAATAATAATAATAATAATAATAATAATAATAATAATAATAATAATAATAATAATAATAATAATAATAATAATAATAATAATAATAATAATAATAATAATAATAATAATAATAATAATAATAATAATAATAATAATAATAATAATAATAATAATAATAATAATAATAATAATAATAATAATAATAATAATAATAATAATAATAATAATAATAATAATAATAATAATAATAATAATAATAATAATAATAATAATAATAATAATAATAATAATAATAATAATAATAATAATAATAATAATAATAATAATAATAATAATAATAATAATAATAAGAAACAACAAACAGAAAAAGATGCAAAACAAAAGTTTTAGAAAGCATTATTCAATGGGCTTCTCAAGAAACGAGACAATTTTGAGTATTAAAGAATACTAAAACAGAGTTAACTTTAAAATAATAATTTGAATAGGAAAATAATTGAAATAGAGAAGTGTGATTAGTAAAGAATACCGAAAGGAAAGCACAACGATGCACTCTAAAACGGAAGAGAAAACACCTGAAAAAGGCATACCATGAATCTTATTCTACGCTCATGATGAATATGCCATAGCTTTTTTCATCATAAGTTACTTATTTCGTTGCGTTTAAAGTGTCAGATGGCTCGCCTTTGAGATATGGTGGTAGTGTGCCTGTCTCACATTCAAGAGGTGTCGAGTTCAAATCTCGGTTAGGGTCAGTTATCTGGATAAAGTTTTTTCTGAGATTTTCCCTTATTCTGAAAAGCGGTATGTTGGGTAACATTAAGCTCTGCGGACCTCAGACTCATTTGAGCATCATTGCACTAACTTCATGCATGGTTCTATATGACGTCATTGATGTTAATATACCAAAAATATATATCTGAGGATGTTCGATTATAAAGAATCATTTTTAAATGTCCGTGAATGGCCTGTAAAGCTCTCTTGTTTTGTATCGAGGTTTATATTTCCAGAAATGATTATAGACACAGGGTTTTTAAAGTGATAGACAAATTATGAACATCGGGCTGATATACGCTGGCTTTAAAATCCCTTAGTTTTTTCGTGAACTCAAGAAAAAGCAACTGAACGCTGACAACACTAAAAAAATAAAATTGGCGGGTTGCATTCATACGAATTATTCTACTATTGACAACCTCACATGCATACATTATATAAAGTACTATCTGTATAACATTAGATCATTGTATTTTCACTACCTTACTTATGATACTGTTTTACTCAGATGTTTCACATCAGGAAGTGCTTTTATTTTGTTCCCTTTGCTGTCTTTCAAATCTACACATTAATGGTGGCACCTTATAACCTCTTTATCCTTTGTGACCTAATTCAAATTATGTGCTGTAAATGAGTCATCAATAATAATAATAATAATAATAATAATAATAATAATAATAATAATAATAATAATAATAATAATAATAATAATAATAATAATAATAATAATAATAATAATAATAATAATAATAATAATAATAATAATAATAATAATAATAATAATAATAATAATAATAATTAGCAGCATTTCTTACATAACCGTGTCCAAATGACCTCGACGGATCCTTAAACTCCACTCACTCACTCACTCACTCACTCACTCACTCACTCACTCACTCACTCACTCACTCACTCACTCAGTCACTCACTCATTCACTCACTCATTCACTCACTCTCTCACTCACTCAGTCTTGCATAACTATCCTATTTTCAGCAAAAGTAGACGAACGAAAGCTCATGTTAATACGCCCTCCTAGGCTATCGGGAGAACAAAAGACTTACGAACCGGCTGCGCGGTGTTTTGCTTGTCCGCATCCTGGTATCATAGAAAGGCACGGATGAAACCATACATTTTAAAACTACTTTTGAAGCTTTGATTACCAACTTTATGAAAGGAGATGCTGAAAATGGCCACCGTCGTTGTCCATATATTTTGGAACCTCTTTGGGAAACTGTCCATCATTCACCGTAATTCACGTTTAGAAATGTTGGCAATTCCCTGGAGGATATTTTGTTTTAATTGCTCCAGGGTGTGTGGGTTAGTGTTGTCTTTGATCTGAAGAGGTACTTCATGAACAATGTTAGGTTTGGAGTTATAGGGCTAATTTTTTTCGAGTCAGCAGTTGATGTCCGTACATGCGTGAATACAATTTGCCCCTGTTTTAAAAAATTAACGGACAGGCAGTGTGATTTTACCTATTTTAAAATAAGATTATGCAGCAGGCCAATGAAATAGATGGACGGAAAATTCGGGATGTGATTGTTCTTCCCAGCATATGCCTGGGAAACCGGGAAAATCCCGAAAAACCCTATGGGTCAGCAAGATTGGTCGCGGGAAACGAACCAACGACCTCTGGAGTGCGAGCCTCACACGTTACCGCGGAGCTATGTTGCTCGGTGAACCTGGGATAAGAAGAAATCTCATGGGATGGCTTATGGTTGCAGCAAAGCGACGATAACAGAGGGAACATTGTTAGCAGCACGCTGCACCCCCCCCACCCCCCCCCCCAAAAATCTAGTATAGTACGTAACGTTATACTATTTATTACCAAGCTTTTGTTATTTACAGTAATGAATTATTTTGCTTACTGTGTCACACTTGCACATACATATATGGTGACTGCAGGATACATTTTCATGAAGGTTTAGAAGCAGTAAGTGGAGCTGTGTTAACGATGGTATTAAATTCTACGTTATATCTTAATGCTCCCCCATGGGCTTTTGTCTCCCTCCCTACATCAAGAATAAAGATAAAAGCACATTTCTTCTATTCGTTTGTTTTCCAAGGAATAAGTGTAGGGTGGACAGCACACAGCTCAGTAGAGTATACCGATGCATTCCTTGGTGATAGATTTTCATAATTATTACTCCATACTTGCACAGAACCTTTTGCTTGATGGAAGTGAAATGAATGTCAACTTTAACGTCGTCTCCAAGCTCATTTTCCGGTGTATCTGCTAGCAGGTGCTCCAGTGGTGATTTTTCAACTCTTTATCTCAAGGTAATTGAGAGCGAGTGTGAGAGCAAACAACAGCTGTCAAGTTGCCGACACTTTGAGGTTGAAGAATTAAACTGTTTCTGAATCGGATCACTTGAAATTGTAACTATTGAATTATATCTGCTAATATCTGTCGCACCAGTATTTTATAGTTTAAAAATAACTATTTCCGTAATAATAATGGAAAAGGTACGCTGTCATGAGTCGCAGAAAATGCGGTTCCTTGCCGGTGCCCACCAAATTGCTATAACCCGATCACAGTCTTTGTACTATCGCTATGATAATCGACCACAGTAAAGACCAGCGAAAGACGCAAGTTTGAGAAATACGTGCTCTTTTAAAAAGCCTCACTTTTGTCTCCCTACTCCTACCAATATCCCCACATACGTGGTTCAGTCCTAAAGTTGCTAATTCGAATCTGAAATACAATTTTTGCTCTGGCCTGCTCAATCTTAAGAACTTCATCTGCTTTCTAATTTTCAGAATTTATCTACGTGCTCGGCAAATGCATCTCCCCATGTACAGACACCTGCTTTCTAGGTACACCTTGAGCTAATGGTTTTCTCTGCTATACTGCCTTTCTCGCCACGAAGATGCTAACGACTGTTCTCATGCCAAATTTCAGCCTGCTTAATGACTGTAGCCCGTTATTACATTATGCATTTATTTTAACACAGGCATATTATGTATTTTAGTTCTGTTATCTATTTCCTTATTTCCATGTACTCTTAGCCGTTAAAAATTCCAGTTTCACGTTAAAATATTATGCTTGCATGTTTCCTTGTCCAAAGCTGTTCTAAAATTAAAGCTCAGGATCTGTCTAATATAGTGCTCCAAAATCAAGCATGGCTAATTGACTGAATTTAACTGTTACAGCAAATGAAAATGCGTTTCTATGCATAGATGTATTCAGTGTTTAAACATGGCAAATAGACAAATGGAACACAATAACAGTAACATTTGCGCTGCGTCCTGCCATATTCGGACCCGATCCTCCCCGGGAGGAAACAAAAATTAGAGCCAACAGCAAATGCGACGTTTGGGGAAAATGTATATTTATATGATTCTGAATACCAAACTAATGTTGAAGTTAACTGAAACTTCACCCACATTTTACTGTCACTTAATGACAACTTTTGCGAGAGTTCCCTTAGCCCTCTCTATCACTTCCCTAATGTCAACTGCTTTCACTGTTGTCTTTCACTTCACTCTGTAACGAGCGTAGCAACATGACGAAATACGCCCGACGTAGCCTCTTCTTCCGGATAGATCATTCTCTGAGGAGTCAAACACAATATATCTGCAATCCCGTCACCCACTCGCCAAGTGCTTTTCGTTGCACTCGCGAAATCGCTCGTTGACTCACTCACGTATCCAATTACTAACTTCGCGAGCGCGTTGGCTTGCATAACCGTAGGAATATTCTGAAACGTTCGATATGTCGAAACACCCAGAAGGTTATAGATCTCCGACGATAGCTCTTGTTGCGTTTATGCTGGGCAAGGGCGCGCCTTATCTGTTTACACTTCCAACTCGGCACCGATCTCCTGATAACCTTATCACTGTGTAAGTATGCTAACGGAGAGGGATATGCGAACACTTACATGCATAAATCTATTGTGGCATTACATCCAAGAGGAAGAATAACAGACAGACCACAGGGACGCATGGAAGACACTCAATTCCACCTCGAAGACCTGTCCCAGTACTGGAACTGTCTGATGGCATGCATGATCCGTCTAAGCAGTCTTCAGGTTCCACGGGGAGTATATTTGCTCTTTACAAGCATCCGTAGTATCTGTCGGGACGGCTTGCGCCACGAAACCTAACAGGACACCTTAAAGAGGAGAAGGAAACGAAACGAAAAGGAAATGATGGAAGGAAATCATAGTGATGAGAAACTACCACTGCATTCACCTATCAGTTATCTAAAGTCAGAATGGGCTGTTGACGGGAATCCCACTCAGGACCTCCCGAAAGCGAATCTTGTACGTTACAGCCGTCTCGCGATATACTATATAAATTGGTACCTTGAGTTTTAAAATACTGTTAAATCTATATAATCCAAGCGCAATATTTGCGCTGCAGCTGCTGTAATCGATCACAGTAAACATTCGGGGAAAGAGGCCTGTTTTAGCCAGGTGTAGTTTAAGATGAAAAATAGAATTACCTTATAGTTTCATGCAAACATGTACATGTATTCCTTCGGAGAGATAGAAAGAGAGGAACATACATATGACACAATCGAACACTGCACAGTTCACTATCTTAAATCAATGCCAATTGAAAAGATATGATGTATGTGTGTATGAAAACGCAGTTTAATTTTTAATTGTCTTATTTATTTATATTTTAAGTTGAGCAATGTAAACATTTAGTTACATGAAATGATGCCATGGCAATCTTGTATAAGTAGAGTTGTTTGTTTTAGTACGAGTATAGTGTGCTAACGATTTGTTAGCCAATATTTATATATGATTCTAAAATAGCCAAAAACATACACTGAATTCTGTTCATTGTTGGTTTGTCAATAGCATATTTTCATAAATTAATGCACTTTCGGTGTTTATTTTTAAAGTTTTGCTAAGCACTTGAATGCAATCGATGTAAAGCAGTTTATTTGAGTTTACGAGTTCTTCAGTAGCTTTCACTCTGTCCGGTGTTGATACTCGCGTTATTTTTGGTATTTAAGAACTTAGAAATCAAATTTACAATTTATAGTACCAACAAAATATTAAGTAAACTTATCACTTTGTAAAACTACAGTCACCTTGGATTCCACTCGCAATAAATAGTCGTCGATTTTGGAATGTCACCGTGTAGTAGGTAATCTCTCTGTGACCTGTTGTGGCTCTTGGTATAATTCTAAGCTATACTCTTAGAACTATACTGAGTGGAAGGGAAGTCATTACATTAATTTAAACCAGTAGTAGGTCTTGGTATTTGGAAGACATTTTGTGCCTTACGTTTTTGTCTCTGGCCATTTCCTACAGAGATATTTTAGTTTTGTTGCCATCGATTAGGCACACCGTGCAACCCTGACTGACCTCATGCAGGGATTCTCGGCGGTTGGAGGTGATACTCACCATTTTCAGAATCGGTCACACACGTGGCGACCCCATGTGTCCACCGTGGCCTGGGTTAGACCCTGCGATCCGTTCTCGGCGACGACCCGGTATCGTTAGATAAGGTGCTGTGATTCTCGAAATTGCATTTGCGAAGCAAGTTTAACTTGTATTTTATTGTTTGGGTCGTAATTTTTAGAGCTTTAGCCTATGAACTTTGATTTTTGTTGTTTTACCGTTTGTTTTTAGCGTCTTACCTCTTTACTGTTTTAAGGCTTTAACCTGTTACACTTTAGTTTTTAATGTTTTAACTCTTTCCCATTTTAACTCCTTGTTTAATCTTTCATCTTTTAGCCGCGCCAGTTTTTAAGTGATTTTAGACTTTAAACTTTGACTTCGGGCCCAAATGATATAGCTGATCAGGCTTATACACCACTCACTCACTATTTTAGTTTTGTCAAAAACAAGCTGGCAACACAGCGGATTGTGTGAGTATCACTTTCACTAGGCCAGTACATAAACAAACACCTTCACTACTACTACCACGCGTCTCGTTAACGTAAAAAAATAACATGCCGTCTCCTTCCATGTTTTACTGTTCGAGTGTAGGCCAATTACAATCGCTAGCAAACGACCGACGTTTTATATCCACAAACCCTGATCAACCTCAGCAACGTTGTCGAGTTACTAAATGTCAGAAAGAGCTACTCGGAGTATTCTTTCAATTCTTTTAAGTGATTAATTATTTCGAAGCCCTGTGTGATGTCCCATAATTACTACTGAAGCTATGTGAGAAATAACTAACTCCACGCATCTTTCAAGTAACAAACTGTTATCTTCGTACATTATTGTGGAATTACGCATCCAATTTGGAGCAAAAACCATTTATTTTTCGAAATAGGCTGATCAAAGAACAAAATGTCATTATACCTTTTTTGTTTATAATGCTTCTATTAAGCACATATTAGAAGGAATGTAATAACTTCCGTTCCACTCCGTATATTTGCTAGGACCCGTCACTGTAATTGCAATTCTCTTATCCTTCCTTTTTCTTCATGTTGCAACATCATATTCCAAATTCTGTTATGTCGTTAATGTATAAAAGGATGCATTTGAAGATCCTCTCTCAGTTTCTCACAGATTCTTCTAAACGTATATACATTACGTCCCTCAATCTGTTTTGCACCTCCATGGGAAATATCCTATGTAAACAAAAGAACAATTAATAAAACATTTGTGTTGTACTCACATGGATTTCTCTACTCACAAAGGCTCATTCATGTTAATCTAGATAACCATTTCCAGATATTCTTTTACTAAATATTTACCTATAGCTTCATGGAAATGGCGGAATACAATAGACCTAAGCTCAAGCCAGTATTTTAAGAACTAGTCGCTGTGTGATAGATTTGAAATTCTGCATAAGTATCTGAAAATTCAAATGAATAATAAGGAATATATAGAAATCATTAACTCCACTAAAAATGTATTTCATATAATTTGTGTGCTTTAAGGAATGTATCTGTCTACGGTTTACCAGATGTGCAAAAGTTGATCGTTGAAAATGAAGAGGACTTTAGAGACTGTTCCAGAAAACTCTAGACATTAATTTAATTGGTTATGAAAGTACCTTAAACGTGCCCTGTTTTAATCAAAATTGTTAGTTGTTTCAGAAAATCAAAATTTTTCAAACAAATTATGCAAGGAATATTCTGGTAAATATAGTTTTCTTGAAAAAGTTAGTGCCGCATCCTTAGTCGAGCTTTTACACCAAGTTTGGTATTTAACCGGGGTTTTGTTTTTTACTTTTTCTGTTCACAAAGAGATACACAGACAAACACACAGCACATTTTTCTGAACATGCTTCTCCTTTTTTTATGTGTATATATAAATATGTATTCTAGGAGTATCAAAACACACTTAAGGTGAAATCTCGAAATAAAATTTTTGGTTGGAATACAATACTTTTCCTGTGTACTATACATAGTAAGAAAGTAAAAATCAATTGAAACCCTGTGCCAATGAAACAGCAATAACAAATCTTACTTCATAAGTCTAAGAAGATGTATACAAAAGCGAGGAACAGTAAAAATTGCTTGTTCTTCTCTGATGCCTTTCACAATCCCCTGAACAGCTTCAGAAACATCCATTGGTGGTACCCTACAACAAGAGTAAAGTTGCCTAGCCTCATTATTATGTAACGGTAAGTAGCTAAACACAGTTACAGTCAGCTTTAGAGTTAAGTAGATTTTAATTGTCATATATTATACTTTATATTGAACATTTATTTAGTATTTGATGGAGCAGCATTACAAAAGCTTACGTGCGTCTTATTTTCACACAGAAGATCTAGTTGTTACACTATAGTTGGAAAGTTTGCATTTCTGGACTAAAATAGTTCTGAATGTTTAAAACGTGCCCTGTGATTCTATTATTGATTGTGGAATGTGTAGGATTTTCTTCCCTTACAGGTCCTAATACAAAATAAAAATTGCAGAAGTAGATAACTTTTACAAATGAGTAGGAATGTTTAAAAAAGCTAAACCCCCGCACAACAGCCCATGAAGGGCCAAGTTCTATCGCCCAGCCGCTGTGTCCCCCACCTCTGCCTACTACAGCATCATTGGTGAGGTGCAGTACTGGAGGGTGGGACGCGGTCAGCGCCCCGAGCCCTCCCAGCCAGTTATGTGGTCTTCTCGTCCTGTGGCCGTTATTTCTCTATCAAGAAGCTCCTCAATTGGTCCCCCCGGGACCTAACGAGGCTGAGTGCACCCCGTGCCAGACTTCCCGGAGGGGATCCCTATGCTGGTCCAGGGATAAAACCCGGGTCCTCCGCGCTAGAGGTAAGCGCGCCACCAACTGCGCTACGGATGCAGTCAGGAATGTTCAAAGCGTCCCAAATCCTCAGCTTTCCTGAAGATTTAATATATAGTAAACTCTGGATTAAAACGCAGAACTTTGATGCTACTGTAACCGTAGAAAGTGGTTCAAATATGTAGTCCGTTATACCATGAATTGTGTGAATGCTAATTTTGAGTTCAAAAATTATAATTTCGTTAATCACAGTGTTCGTCTTATACGCTGTTTGAGTTAACTATGATTTTAATTTGTGGACCAATTTTTCACAATTTTACTTAAACAACCTGTTCTTTCAGTAAATGTTGGTAAAAGTAGCCCTATTTATAAAGTGACATATTTGTAATCTATTTTTTGGTACTGCTTAACGCCCACTTTTACTACATGCGACACCGCAGGCGGTGACACTCATGGAATGAAGATGGAGGTCACGGCGTGGCCAGTTTTTGTAACCTATCACTTATTATTTTCAATAATACACATTTTAATTGCCACTATCATAACTCACCCTAAACGAGTGAGTGACTGAGTGAGTGAGTGAGTGAGTGAGTGACTGAGTGAGTGAGTGTGTGACTGAGTGACTGATTGAGTGACTGAGTGATTGAGTGACTGAGTGAGTGAGTGACTGAGTGAGTGAGTGAACGAGTGAGTGAGTGGGTGAGTGACTGAGTGAATGAGTGAGTGAGCGAGTGAGTGGTGATGTTCAAGGACCCATCGACAACTAGGTCATTAGGGCCCCTCCCTAAACGATTTATTTCATAGTGCTCTTTCATGAAACTAATTAATTTAAAAATTGAGCCTGTTATAAATTTTTCTAAATTCACTTATGTATCCAAAATTCTAGCCCAATAAATATGAAATAGAAAATACTAATTTACTAAGCGCTTGAAGCTTTTTGTCTTATTTTCGCACAATTATTTTACAATGTTAAGTGTTACGTACTATTACTGGTGCATTACTTATGTTACATGATGAAACAAAACATAGGAGATGAAACAAAGTAACAGTTTCTTGTTCCAATTATGAACTTATTTCTAGAGATTGTTTAGAGCAATAAGTTTCTAATTGGGCCCACTATCAAATTTATAAGTATATTTACTACTTATAAGATTTTATTTGGTTGGTGGTAGAATGTTACACTATTCCATTAAGTAATTTTGATGATTCACTCTTAATAAGATCGGTGTTTCACTCCTTACCTTGCCTTTAACGACGTGTCAAATGCCTTCAGAGTGCGAACAAAATTCGGGCAGACGCAGGTAAGTTTAACACTACTACCGTTCAGACGAAGTTCTTCTGTAAGAGACTCCATTAGTCCTGGGAAAAGAATAGGCAAGAGAAGGATAAGTACAACAACACTTTGTATCCTCTTCAGTTAATTTACTATTGGTAAACCTCACAGAGTTAATCTCCACAATGCCTTGTAATACTGTGTGTTGACTACACGAAAGCTTCGATAAAATAGGCAAAGAGGCATTCCACTTAATTTAAATAATCTAAAATACACAGGACGCTCAAAATAACAATGTATGAAACAGATAATGAATAGAAAAATAGGCTGAAGCTTTACTTGTGGCTGAATAACTCTAAATGTTATCTACTTTTATAGAAATTACACCCCGTTTACAAAAGCATTCATGAATTTAGGTAGACCACTTTTAAAAATCTGATTTTTTGCACTCACATGATTTTCTCTACTCTTGCACTAACCATTCTTATAAACTCTTATTCCTATGTATTCTTCGTGTTACTTGAGATAAACATTTTTGTACAAATTATCTTATTGCTTATTTGCTCGTAGGTGCAAGGGAATATTAGAATACAGTAGGCATTGAGCGATAGTCAAATATTTTAAAGCTTTGAGATCCCGTTCTCTTTGCACGGTTAACATACAACAAATGAACAACGATTTCCATTTCACAAAAGCTGTTTTCCGAAGCTAAGACAAATAACAAGGGATATCTCTGAAATGGTTCACTCTACAAAAAATTTATTTGGACATAAATTGTGTGTTTTGCCACGATCTACATTTTTTGTAGAGTAAGATCTTGTCTATCTCGGAAGGTTTACGAGTTATTCAAAAGTCATAAACAGGACTACTGTTAGTAGGCTATTCATTAAAGGTAAGTCTGCTATATTTAAAATTACAGTTGTTTGACTTCGCTTATTCAATAAAAACATCAATATCCTCGCTAGAATATCCGTCAAATCTTTTGTCTGCCATTTTGAATGGCCCGGTAATTGTTTTTACTGCACATGGATCCTTCAGATGTTCAGAAACATAAGAAAAGGAGTGGATTATATAACCAAAGCGATAATATCATGAGCAAGAGGTGATAATCCAGCATGAGTGGAATAGTCTTCTTAATGTCTTTATTATGGTACCATATTTGAAGGGATAGCGGCTTTCAGCTTGCTTTTGGAACCTAGCGTTACATGAATACAACATCGTCAAGTCTGCATCTTAACAAGGAGTGATGGGAGTGCGTGGGTATTATGTATTAGCCAGGAAACTGCGTGGGCTGTGCTAACATGAGAAGAAACTCTTCCTACGCTTGCTTTTTATTGTCGTTGCAAAACTAAGAAGTCCAAGAATAACTTACTACGCTCCTTCAATTTGTGTTACTGGAACTAAGTAATTACTTTTCCTAGCCCAAATTTTGTCTCGGAGTTTGCTTTGGACTTTACTCTTATAACATTGAATTGTTTATACTCTTAGAACAAAATAAGAAGGAAAGAAAGGATAACCAACGCTGGATGCAGCTTCTGAACTGATTGATGTCCATCTTTATTTACGAGCCATCTACTGATAATAGACGCAAAGAGAAGATTTATTAGACAGGAAGCTTTTATTTCTGAATTATTTTGCGGAATATAATTTCAGACTTCTTCGCCACTAATTTCCTTTGTAGTGGGTAAGGCGGTATTAGGTAAACGACTATACTGTGAAATGTGACTGTATGGCTTGAAATTGCTAAAACATAAGATACTTGTAAATATAACATTATAACCAGAGCAGTAAGGCACCCTTCAGGTAGGAGATATGACACAAGCTAAATATTCCAACCTACGGCAGATCCTTTTTGTGCCTGTGCACAAAACACACGACCTACCCGAAGAAAGAGATATACAAGAGGCGTGTTAAAATAAAAAGTAGCAACCCACAATAGGCACCAATGCAATAGGGGCAGTTGAAAGCATCTATCATTTTTATATTATATTACATTACATTATTAGTATACTGTACAAAATGACAAAATCCACTCCAGTTACTTCCCTTCTAAACTTTTGCACAAGAATACAGCTTTTTCCTCGACATTAACTCACTTTACAGTCTTTCACAACTGTTTACATTTGCTAACCTGCCCTCAGTCCTTTCTCTGTCTTTCTACACTTTCTGTATCTTATACACCAACTCCAACGACACAATCACTCGACGGTCATTAAAACTTCTTCACTTCGATGCAACGTACCTTTTACGACGGCAGTACCACACACACAGCTGTCTCGCTTTCACTGACCCACTGACCGACTTATATCTGTAACTCTCTCTCTCTCTCTCTCTCTCTGGTGTTTTCTCCCCTCCTTGTATAGCGGGGATGATGTCACATGGACCTCTCTCGAATTCCACAAGCACGCCGGCCACCCAGTGTCTATCCACTACTCTGGAGACCCTTTGTGTAGCCGCTTCATTGTTGTTAGTCACAAGTTTACTCGCGTGAGCGGCGTGGGGAAGCTTGACTCTGCGCCTTTGTTTGCTCGCGGCCTGGTCTGTGGCATGAAGTAGCTTGGTACCGATCGTCCTTTGTTTTGCGCCGTTTCCGACCTCACAATACAGTCTTAGAAATCTTAAAATTAGTTTTAAAAAAATCTCCCGTAAAAATGGGAGTATGTCCATTTGTGATTCAGTTTTAAGTAAATATAAAAAGGAAACCGGTTAATCAACATTTTTTATTAATACTTGTTTTAAAAAATTAAAGCTACCGATAAATATAATGCTAAAAGAGGCATACAAACGCATAAGGAATGCAAAATAAAGAGCAAAACCTTTTTAACTTTCTGGTACATGTATGTGTGTGTCCAAAAAACAAATAGTTACCAACCTTAGGAAAGCGATACTAAGTGTTTTGGGAATATTGTTCACCTTAAGCTTGAGTTTGAGTTACATTTTATTTAGTAAAAATGATTTCTGATTGAGGTTAAAACAGCAGGTATTTAATAATGGTTAATAAAGTTGCAATTCACCACAAAGATGTAGTAGCTCAATAAATTTGTATAATTTTATGTAACTTGTAAGTCTCAAGAGAATCCCCCTAAAAAAAAGACGTAGTTCATTGACATACCGTATTTAATAAAAGATTCGTAATGTTAACGGTTTTCTAAGTATTCGTTGCATGTGTACACTTACGCAGCACTTCTCTGAAGGATATGCTTGAAAGTTGAGGTGGTGTATGGGTGTGTGAAGTATGTACGTCACGTGGCTGACATGCATTAACCCAGTTTCAGGAAATGTCCTACGGTGGCTATTCGATTCACGTCTTTGGTACGGTGGTTTGTTTCCCACATATGTGCATGGATCTTTCTCAGGAGTGGTAAAGAGGAAGTCAACCGTTGTCTTCGACCGTTATTTATTTGCCCATCTCCTTTCTTCTGAACTGTTGCCGTCTAACTCTCACGAATCGCATCCTCAACTAACATTCACATTTTCGTTACGTGTGTGGCTGATCGCGACACTTATACAATGGCCGACGAAACATAAGACTGCTATAACCCTTTCTCCATAAAACATGCATTTTTAATACGCCCATTACCATAGCATATGGCTTTCCTTTCATAGATACTGAACAGTGCAATCATATTAAGAAAGGAAGATACCGGAGGGAGAGAAGGTGGAAAAAGAAATTCATAAAAATGAAGACGCGGAGGACGGTCTACAGTTACTTCTACTCTCGGAAGAAACAAAATAGAACATTACTGGAAAGACTAGAGGCGTTAAGAAGGAGCAGAGAGGAGAAACAAAGAGATGACTAATTATGAATTATATAATTCTATTTTGTTTAATTATTGTTTATTTTTAACTTTTGTTTATGACTATGGGTCTATGACAACTACGGCCCCTCGACTGAAAGGTGATCTTTTGTGCCTATACCCCTGAGGGGCGCCCACGGGAGGAATGGATCCTAAGAGCGGCCGGAGCGTTGCTACGACAGAGCAGGTAGCAGGGCCCCAGCATTTTCCTCAGTGGGAATCACTCCGACTGAGACTGACTCCTCTTCCATGCTGACAAATTCAGATTAGCTAACTGTAACTCCATGCGAAATTCTTCAAAAGGACAAGATATGTTTATATATCTCTTTTGTTATGGCACACATCCCGCTACCTCGCCTATAGCTTAAATTCCAGTGTAGTGGTGGAAAGTTTTAAAAACACAAAGAAAATTCAAATATTGTTTTGTATTGGTAGAGTCGTGCATATATAATAATATTGCAATTTTCCCCCACGTATGCACCGTGAAGGTGTTGTTAGTGGTTTATCAAAATATATGTGCTAACATCATTTAATGGGAATAGTCATGTGGTAGTAAGCTTATATTTCCTTTGTGGCCTATCTGGTTACTCTTTCCGTGATGTTATACCTAATCAAGCGAAAGTATAGAGAAGAGAGAAATATTAATTTATATTACACTAGTTAAAATACCTGGCGTTATACCTACAACTTTTAGACCTAGGGTGCGCTTGCCCAATAGCCATGTGTTTCTTTGGAGAAATTTAAAAGATGTTTTAATACGCTAAAGAAAGAGTTATGTAAAACTCTTGGGACACGATAAAGAACACAGAATAAACAAAATAAATAACCAAAATCAACTGGAATACACTACGCGAAGCTATTCAAAAACCCCAAATACTACAGCAAGAAAAGCAAGTAGAAAAAGCTGTGTAAACGTAAGAAGACGTTGCATTTCTAATGCAATCATATAGGAAATGCATGAATTATTCGTAGGAGAGAGAGACAGACAGAGAGAGAGAGAGAGAGAGAGAGAGAGAGAGAGAGACTGCGAGTAGAGAAAACTGTAAATGAAATATGCTGCATTTCCATTCAACATACAATTACGTACTATGTGAATGTAACATACTAAAAAGGATACATAAAATCCTCCATGAAAAAACAGATGTGCCAATTTTCATGATGATCGATCAATCAGCAGATTGTAGATATGCATTGCATATTGAAGAGCGAGTAGAGAAGATTATGTGAATGTGTTACGTAAAAGAAAAATAAGTAGATAAAATCCTGTACATAAATGCGTTGCATTTTTGTATCAATCGTAGAAAAGTGTGTGAATTATATGTTAAAAAGCGATTAGAGGAAGAAAGTGAGTGTGTTTCGGAAGAGAAAAGTGAGTAGAGAAAACCGTGTGAATGTAATACGTTGCATTTGTATTCAATCACAGAAAATTGTATTTATTGTTGTTGAAGCACGAGTAGAAAAGGGTATGTGAATGTGTTATGTAAAAGAAAAGCAAGTAGAGGAAACCATGTGAACGTGCGGAATTTCATGGTAAGCGTTCAAAATGTTTTGGGGATTAGCGGACACATACGACATTGACATCCATTTTTGTACATATACAGAGTACGTTTTCGTCAACGTACTGTGCATAATGTTCAGTCACATTATTCCTAATTATTAATATTATTATTCACTACGTCAAGCAAGCTGCCTCCTAGCTTGTAATTGTTCTTTCTTCTGTCCATCGCACGAGTCCGTAGTATTATCAGGGCTAATGTTATGGTTGGTGCTCCCACGTGTTGTAAAGGAAATAAACGTTTTTTGTGAGATTTGAAATCATTCATAATCCTAGACAAAACGGCCCATATAATATGTATGTTATACAAATTAAAGAATATTATTAATTAACATCAGAGAAAGATACGTGAAGTTCGTTCGCTCAATATATAAAAAGTATTTGTTTTGATGTTGCATAAAAGCTAATTCATCAATAAACCTTCAATAACAAGGTCCTTAGTCAGTGAATGCTTTTATGGAGCCCTAGCATTATGATATCCAATAAACCAATAATGGTGAAATAATTACATAATGCCAGCAATTCAAATTTCTGATGCCTTTTTGTGATGTATTTTTTTAACAACAACGATAAGAAATCCTCGGCACATTGTTAAATATAGAACAGTTATGCTCTGAATTTAAGACTACTAACATGCTGTGCTTATTATAGGCTACATCTAGCCCCGTAACTCCTGCTCAGTTCTCTCCTAGGAAAGGAATGCGTCCAACAGTTGTGTTGCGTATCAGTTTAACACGTCAGGTAATAAACGCAATGCAAATATAAGAGCTAACCGCTCATAACATATGAAGGCATTCTAATTAGGGATGGAAGTCGAATTAATTCAATACTTATTTTCTACAAATTATAATACTAGGATTGCATAACGGTTGTATTCAACACTGTCGTAATCTTAATATAACACTCGTGGAAATTATCTTAGGAACTGTCGTTTGAGTAACAAGCATTTGCTTGTACCTACTCAAAATTATCCACTTGTATAAGTTACTATTGCTAAAAGATGACCTAGTTTTCGTTACATGACATTACTTACCTACTACAGCATGTTTGGAGGCAGTGTACAAGCTCATGTTTGCAGGTGCGATGAGACCTCCTGCAGAAGCAATTGCAACCACTTGTCCTTCATTTCTCTTCAACATCTCGGGCAAATACTCACGAATCGTCTGAAGCATCAGTATTATAACTCATTAATCAAAGATAGTAGACTTTGGTTGGGTGAGCTGTTAGTCTAGAACCTCGGTGAATCTAGAGTCACAGTTGGGATTAACTCGGGTAGTCCAGAAGCACTGTTAATCCGGAGTCATGGTTAATCCAGAGCCATGGTTAATAGAGAGCCACAGTTAATTCAGAGCCATAGTTAATCCAAAGCCATAATTAATACAAAGTAACAGTTAATCGAGGTCCACAGTTAATTAACCACAGTTAATCGAAGGTTCGTTTAATTGAGAGCAACAATTAGTCGAAAACATTTAAGTGTATGAATAATAAAATCTAATGGTATAAATATTTCTGGTTTGTAGTATCCGGACACTCAACTCTTCATAGTTATTGACCTTATAAACGGTTGCCAATTTTAGCTTAATTATTTAAAAACCACAGACTCAAAGTAATTAGAATTGAAGTCGCTCTTGGGAAATGTAATCTGACATTTGGGATTCCCTTGTGATCCACCGGGAAAATACGAGTCAGTTGGGGAATTTAATTTGCTAAATGGTGTAGAGTAGCCTCGTGTAGAATGGAAGATTCGTGGTTCATATCCCGGGAATGAGTTTGAAATGTTCTACCTCTCGAAAAACATTGTATACTTTGGTGATTTTACAAAGTTCAGTAACATTCAAATTTAGTGTCTTCTAAGTCCATGCGCACTTGTCACTCTCATCAGTGCATTGTTGCAGTCCTCAATAACGTGTTAAGTTGATAGAGTATGTTGACAGTGGTGACATTTGTGGGGTTCGTATGACAAAAGGTATAAGTGCGTGTGGACAGTGACCAATTTACCATTTGAAGTGACTGTTTAAAGACCTTGTGCAGTTTATTTCTCTTTAAGGAGATTCCAATGAATGAACACAGAAGGTAGCACCTGCCTTGCAAACTGGTATTCAAACATTGTGACATCGGACTCGGCGCTCAACAAAGGACGGATGGGGTCTAGCTACTTCACATCATGTGCCGTGCCGGCGAGCGGGCAAAGGGGTTTAAGGCGTTTATGGCCGGCTGCTATGTGTACGTGACTGTTAACAATCGAGGTGTCAGAAACAAAAGGGATGTCGAGAAAGTTCTCGAAACTTCTAGCTGAGTCATTTCTGGTCCGTGGTGTGTAGAAGTCGAGAAGATCCGTGTGACGTCATTCCCAATATTTAAGGAGGCTTGAGAAGAACAACTGAATGAGTTTTAGAGTTGAGCTACAGACATGAGTTGGTCAGGGAGTTTGAGACAGCTGTGCTTGTGTGTGTCGTTTGGTAAGTCCTAAGAAGATTTAACTAATGTCGCGAGTGTTTGTTACGTTGTAATTAGGGTATGAGAGATAGAGGAAGTGAAGAAAGACACTAAAAGGACTGAACAAGGTTGTGAAAATAACAATTGTTAGTTGTAATAGCCCGAAGGATTGTAGACTGTGTTAACGACGAGAAGAAAACTGTAACATTTTAGAAGCAAAAGAGTAATAGAAAAGTGATCGAACAGATTTTTGTTATTTATCACAATATATTTTCGGTCTCTTTGATCCTAGAACTTGATGGAGAAGTAACATAAAATATTTCCATTCTCACAATCGACACTCTGACTTTCTACTACACTGTAGGGGTAAAACCAATATGACAGGATTGTACATATCTTTAAACCCATTCGCTGTTCTCTGAGACAGCTGGAAATCATTATTGTATCAAGAAAATGTGCTGAGACATTTGGGCGATTTTAATAGCAGTAACTATCATACATTTTAGTACTTACTAGACAATGTTAATGAAATCAACAAAATATGCCCTACTCACCCAGAAATGTGCTTTTACGTTGACATCAAAGGTGCGATTGATCACTTGTTGATCTGCTTCAAAAAATGGACTCAATGCAATGATCCCAGCGTTGTTGATTAAGATATCGACAGGTCCTGTTTTTATCGCTAGGTCTGATACAGCTTTAGGATCAGAAATATCACAGGTGAATGCCTGAGCGTTGGCTCCAAGTTCCTCTACTGTCTGCTCACATGCCTGAGTATTCACGTCGACACATAGCACCTTACAGCCGAGCCGAACAAACTCTGTTGCTAGCCCTTTGCCAATTCCTCCAGCCGCTCCAGTTATCTGCAGTAAAGTTGATCACATAAATAGAAATGATAAACTTTGAAGCGCGTACAGGCTAAGTATTCCAGATTCAAGGAGAGCATCAAATGAAAATCTAAAAGCAGTGATAAAAACTACTGAAAGGTCTTAAATGCAGCACGCAGAATACTAAATATCGTAAAGTTTGCGTAATATAAACGCGTTTAGATAAATATGCATAATGAACACCGTTTCAGTTTATGAATGCATTTTCATTAGCTTAAATGCGTTTTTTCCTGCATGGTCAACGTTGCGTTTACATTAGATGTTTCACATCGTTATTCAGTAAATCATTTAATTAACGAAGCTCATTAACAGTTATTAAACGTAAATGCTTTCCATTATTAATGTTTTAAACACTTCTATTGATATTTATACATGAAAAGCTTTATTATTTTACGCTAGAATATAGCCAATCCTATGCCTAGGACTGGAGCGCACTGAATTGGATTTCAAGTGAAAGGGATTCCACATTGTAAGCGCACAGGGCAACAGTACGTTATACCCCTGGAAAGAAGGGATGAGATGAAAGTACCTTCACCGGGCGAGGAGATCTAATTAATCAACACATTTGAAAGTTATAGCGAAATGTCATGATTGTTAACTTGGGTGCTACTGCGTTATAATTTATTGTAACCAGACTTACTTCAGTAAGCTTCATTTCAATACAGAAACACTCTGTTAATTTAGGAATATAGCATTTTTCGCAATTCGTTTCTTCTTTACACTAGATTTACAGTTTCTGTTCAGAAAGGTAAATACACCTCATATATCCATTAATATCTTCGTACAGTCTTACGGAAAATTAAACTTCATAGGAACTCATCTAGTTTTAAACGTTTAATGCTGTCTTTTAAAATGTAGTAGAGGTGTTTCTAAATTCAACTAGATAATAGTATTTAGGTGTAATCAAGTGTTTATTTTTTCCATTCCACACTTCAGAGAAAAACAACCGAATAAATCGGCAGAAGGTTTAATGGCTGCTTATGTTTAAAAAATGTGTCTCTTCAAATTTTGCACCGATCTTTATTTCTGCTACGACATTTTTATATTTTATTATTGCATGTGTTCCTGTTATAGCAATTAGCGTGTAGCAACCGCTCTTAAAACACTCATTGTTATATTTCTAACTTTTCTGAAAGTTTAAATAGGATATTAGAAAATAATATAATGGAATATTGTATAAGGAGCCTGTTTACAGAAGTGTGGAATACTTCATTGCAATTGTGCATATGCTTAAAGATATGGCAGACGTAAACTTTAATGGCGGTTGATAGCTCATCATTGCTATTATATTTCCTGTTGCACAAATCAATTTCGTGGGTGCAAATGGTACGTATATCATCGACTTTACAACATTATTTCACCAAGTTTTTAACTACATTACACCGCCAGGCGTGGCAAGCCTATACTTGGATTTTGTGTTTAGCAGCTCGCCATTAAATGTTGCGTCAGCCATAGTGTATGAGTGCTCGAATAATTACTATACTGCGATAGTAAGCATATAAACTGGAACTTTTTACACAGCAGAATTTGTTCATGAATTATGTGAATCCTTTAACTAGCAGCTTACCAAGACTTTTTTGCCACTGATATCCTTCAGTGGTAGTGGTTCCATCATACGATAAAGTTTCTTCAGCAGAAATGGAATTAGGTAAAGTGTTGCCCATATTATCTCGCACGCCAGCAGCAGCAATGCGGTCACTCTTACTTCGGTACCCATTTCTGCAATAAGATCAAAATATCCTAAGATGATTCAGAAAACACACATGAATCTGGAAATATACATTGCAAATCATAGCTGGCGCACTGTAGACAAAACTATGCGATGTTTGAGAAATTTGTCCTCAGAAAAATGTTGGTGCAGGAAACAATAAGCACCAATGTTATCACTAAAGATGATAAATTTGTGCGGTTTATCGTGAGGTTGCATATATGTACTGTACACAGACATTATTTAGCTGTATGTCATGCCCCATGTCTGTGATGACTTCCGACATAAACAAATCACGAGAAGCGTGCAATCTGAAAAGGAGAAACACAACACTCCGTTGCCGCTAATTAGCTCTAACACAGGCATGGGCACGAGAGGAGAGGTGGCGACTGAACTTGCCTTACTCACCTCACATTCTCTTGCCAAGTGAAGGTTGTTTTGGTAAAGTGCAGTGTTCGTTTCGTTCCATCTGCGCAGTAGTAATAATTTCTTCGTTCCTATTAACCATGTTGTCTATATTAAATATATTTTGGATACAATAATAATTACAGACACCTACTTTGGTTAGAAAAATTACATAATCTTCAAATTTATAACCTTACTTTATCTTATGCACGTGATATTCTTATGCTACCTTATGATTAACATACTTAATTGTTTCTCTTTCACCAATAAACAAATAAAGCTCCATTGGTATTTAGTCTTAAAAATATTTTAAGACTATTTACTCAACATAAATTGTTTGATTTTAAACTCAATATTGTGTTCCAACTTTGAAACACGAAATACAATTGTTTATATTAAACTAATAAGGAATCAAACCCCTAAAAAGTGGAATCACATTGTTCCTTTTATATGTTTACAAATACAAGCATTCAGAAGTACATTTTGAAATTGTAAATAAATACCTGCAAGAATCCGAAGTTTGCTTTATGCTTCTGATCAAAGTGGCGTTTGATTTTGCAACACTTTATATTTGCAAATTGAAATCCGCATATTAAACAGTAAACATTGCTGTTTTTGTAACTTAGAAATAATTCTCCCTGCCACGTTCCGATGAAACCATATTAGCCACTGAATGAGGCGTGTCGCAAGCTGAACAGCAGTGAAGGGGAGGGATGGCCGGTGGAGTAAGGAAAGAGCACGTTTCAGTGGAGTGGCCCTCTTTAGCCGGCTTTGCTCTTACCTGCTCTAACACATGGTAATATGCAAATATAAAGATTAAGTTGAAATATTGGTATAGTTAGAAGAACAATGATTCATCCATAGCTTCAAAGCCATCACAAGCAGAATTGCACTGTACTGCTATAGACATTCTTAAGTTATCGATTGTCCAACGTCAGCTTCGATCATGTTTTTCAACCGCGAGAAGCTTCTTTCAACATCGCAGGACATTAAAGGTGTATATTTCAAGTGGATAATGTTATCGCCTGATGATTTTGTATCCTTCAGTAGGTTAAAATAGTTAAATAGCCCTTTTTTGTGTAGAATGTGTTGTCATTTATTGTTTATCCTTTGTGTGCAAGATCCTGGAAGTCCTTTCTTGGTTGTTTCGGACACCTCTTCTATTATTGCTATGTTCCTGGATATTTCTAAACCAGATGTTCATAACTGTTTTATGCTCTCTGATGTCATTTCGTAATTCTCTTTGTATTTAACCTCAAAAAGTCACAAAAGACAGATAAATTTATCGCAAGACATGTGTAGAATTATTATTCAACTAATTGAAGACCTGAGCCCTCACAGCAAGCAGAAAAAGACCTTAGAAGTATATCAAAGGAGCACGGAGAGGAAAATGCTTGGCATATCACTAAAAGACAGGATAAACAACACGAGTCTACAGGAAATCACCTCCTCTACGAATACATTTCAAAAGCGGCACGAATAAAGTGTGAGTGGGGAGTACACGTCTCCAGGGCGTAAGGAAACGGATGGGTGCAAATAACAACAACTTGGGACCCCTAAATAGGAAAGAGAAGTCGAGGAAGGTGAGAGTCAGATGGTCTGGCTGCTTAAGACACTGGCTAGGAATACACCGGAGCAGGGCAGCAAAATGTAGAAGAGAGTGGAAAGAGCTGGTAAGTCAACCTATAGAGAACAACACCGAGAACTAAAGACATATTTCAGTGACACAAGTGTTGAACGTTATAATCTAAATATTTAAAGTTAATTATGTTAAGTGTACAAACTCCGCACACGAGGACTAGCTCACCGCGTGAGCAAAATGGAGAAATGAGCTTCCCGTTGTAAGAGAAGTCCTCGGTGCCCAGTAAAAACGTTTTCCCTTGACAGTTCCTGGATATTACCTACACCTACAACTCACAAATATTCCTGTTACATCGGTAGTTTTATCTGCTGACAGCCATAGTCTTTTACCGTTGCCAATTCTTGTAATATAATCCAACATATTTTCGAAGCAATCACATAGTCTTCAAGGAGAGTTGTATGATTCGGAGCGCGCTGATTAGTATATTTTCCCAAAAATCTTCGAAAATGGGGATTTTCTACCTCACTCAATGAAATGTCTGCTTTGGTCATCATCACTCATAAATCCTTAGCAAATTGTGATTTTTCATTGGATAATGACCTTGATGAGGAGGATATCGCCTCTTTTATAGCGTATGTAATATTGTCTTTATACCCGTTGCCGTTACGTCTTTCTACGTAATAAGTACTTCCCACATTATTTAATCCCACATTCACACACTTAATAAACAAGTAGGTTTCCTTGGATGCGCAACACATTATTACTGCTATATTCCCGTAACGAAATCATTAGCTTCAGTTCCCTTGTTTGCTTCGTTTCAACATTATAGGTATCACCAGGCACTACACATTTGTTCACAACTGCAGCACATTTGATAATGAATCCCTGTGCTCGCTTCGTGCTGTTACGATAGAACGAATGACAGGGGCAAATGGATACCTACGTTCCATAGTCCAAGAGCCTATGAGCCAGGAGAACTGTCCGGCTATGAAGGAAACATCTAATAGCCACCCAAGAAACATGCCATGCGTATGTTAGTCTTCCTCAACAACATAAAAATTACATATTAATTAAAATATTAATCAAACAAGGATAGATGTGATTAAATCAATTGATACGAACCTATCAAATTTGAGATAAATCTTGCTCATTGGAAAATTAAAGAGCCATAAAGACAAAGTTCCAACCTATGGTGACTGACCACAGCGAATACGGGATAGATTATGACACATGATGACCTCTTCATATTTAAAAGCATGGTAGACGGTAGTATGAGATTGAGATACCTATCCCTGTGTGCGGCACTTTAGGTGTCGTCTCCAATATCTCAGTCTTCGATGAAACTGCACACAGTTGTGATGGGTTCCTTTCCCTGGGTATATGTGAGTGGGTGTGACAGTAGACAATACTAGTTAGGTGGCTAATATTTTAATGGAGATTAATACCTGATGTATTTGAAGCAACAGTTTGAGGGTATAAAATTAAATTGTTTCTAAATTTTAGCACCTTGTAGCTCAACGTCTAATTGCTTTAGCTATTCTGACTTAGATAACTGCTTTTCCTCATCACGGATCTTCATAGTGCGTTGATTTTAATATATGGAAGTTATTTATTGAATTGTTCATCTACGGCCTGCGCCGTGGCCGAGTGCTTAGACCGTTCGCCTCTCACCAAACCAGCCGGTGTTCAACACTAGGTAATCGCATGTGGGATTTGTGGAGGACAAGGTGGCGCAGGGTTGGGTTTCCTCTGGATTCTCCATTTTCCCCCACCATGTCATTTAACCAGTGCTCCATCTTCATTCCAGGTGTCATTAATGTCACCGCCTGCGGTGCAGCATGTAGTAAAACCGGGCGTTAAACACTATCAAAAAGTTACATAACTCTGGCATCAACGGGCCGAAATTTTTAGGTTCGGCCCGCCCCGCCTAGATCTAATGCTAGCCTGCCTAAGCCCATGCTGTACTACCATACTATTTGACACTTTTGTCAAATTTTGATTTAAATAAAGTGATTTCGCAGTTACTGGTTATTATTATTATTATTATTATTATTATTATTATTATTATTATGATTATTATTATTATTATTATTATTATTATTATTATTAGTAGTAGTAGTAGTAGTAGTAGTAGTAGTAGTAGTAGTAGTAGTAGTAGCAGCAGTAGTAGTAGTAGCAGTAGTAGTAGTAGTAGTAGTAGTAGTAGTAGTAGTAGTAGTAGTAGTAGTAGTAATAGTAGTAGTATTACTATTACCATTATTATCATTATTATCATTATTATTACTATCATCATTATGATTATTGATCATGATAATCTTTATCATCATATTTATTTATGTTTTACTTCGTTTCAGGCCACCTACGGACCACGTTAGACAGTCAATTGCATTTACATTCACTCCTTTTCTTTTTCCTTTCTATCTTTCCAATATTTCTTAATTCTGTTACTGTGATTTTTCTTCTTTCTTCTGTCCACATTGTAGTTGTTTTCCTCTTTTTTTTTTAACAGGAAACCTTCGACATGTTGTAGAAACATTATTATTGTTTATTATTACTATTACTATTGTTATTATTATATCATCATTATTACCATCATTCCACGAACGGTACTGCCTGTGTTAGGAAGGTAGCGGAGTGCGATTTCCGGTACCAACTTGAGAACATTTTCCCTGCTACTGGGAACCTGGCAAGGACTAAAATATGTAGGTGCTTTACACAAATATTGGCAACTGAGGTCCTGGAATCGCTTCTAGTAAGCAGTATGTTGACATACTGCCTGATTGATCACATGTCGCCTCCATTGCTGCATTCTGCACAGGATGTCCTGGCAGCGGATGGGCGGAGAGAGGTGGGAGTTGCAGCTGCCGTCGTGTAGTAACCTTGTTCGTATTTGGCTAAGCCAGCATTTCTTCTTCTTCTGCTTCTGCTTCTTTTTATTATTATTATTATTATTATTATTATTATTATTATTATTATTATTATTATTATTATTATTATTATTATTATTATTATTATTATTAATAATAATATTATTACTAATCCTATCATCATTATCATCGTCATCATAATCATCATCCACTGATATGGCATGTGGATCCTACGATAATTCTACTAGTGGGGGCGTCTCAAGATCACCGACGAAAAGAAAAGTAACTGATCATTAGGGCTCGGAAGTTCATGCCCTAAAAATCACTGAAATATGAATGCAAATATGCTCTTAAAAACTTGAAAATATGCAAAGAAATATGCACTATTGAATTAAAACAATGCCTAATTTGCAATAGACAAGGCGAGTTAGTATAAATAATAAATAAAGTTACCTTATTCCCCGGACGTTGAAGCAGAAGTGGTCCCGCTGCTAGTATTAACTGCTAAATTGCAGTTCACAACCAACACTTTGCAAAAATTTTCAACTGTAAAACATCTATGTTGTCTTACAAAACACTCCTGTAACGTGAAAAACTCTCTACGTGACAAGATGTTATTGGGGCATATTTAAATGATATTAAATGATTCACAGAGAGAGAGAGAGAGAGAGAGAGAGAGAGAGAGAGAGAGAGAGAGAGAGTCAAGTCTCTTGGTGTGACATGGTTTTCTTTTGAGGATGTCTCGAATATCGCATATCTGTTTATAACCAGACGTTTTTTGCAATTACATAATTCACTTTCTCTTTTACTTTTTGTCCTATGCTACAAGGAACCGAACTTGGGTCACATATTGTTTTTTTTTTTTTTCTAAGACAGTAAGGGATTCATGCAAAGGAGATCCTACAACTTCCAATGCCGTTATGGCTGTTGGTAAGAAAGAAAAATGGGCAGATATGAAACTAAGATCCTTTTTTAACCCAGTGCCTGACAGAATATTTTGCACAGTTTCTATTGATGAAGCATCTTTCGAGTCCAACGAATTAACAACCTCTTCGACTGTTTCTATGTGCTCAGTATAATATAAAACTGCATCGACCCATGTTCCCCATCGAGTTAACACTAGTTCAGGAGGAAGTCGGATATTAGGTGCTGTTGATCTAAACAACTTAACTCTTTTAGGTGATTTAACAAAAATTCTCTTTATGCTGGACACAAATCTATGTACCAACGGGAAAGAATCACGTATTATATATATATATATATATATCCTAAACCACACCTCCTGAGCTGCAGTGGTCACTGCTACGGCGGAGATGGAGGATGCGGTATTTGTGGCTTCGACAAATAGTACGTCGTCGGTTTCCTGCTGCATCTCAGGTGGCGAGATTGGCTCCAAAGAGGCGAGTTTATATATTAATCACGTATATATAACCCTCTCAGATAACGCACTGATTATTCTCTACGCACATACATATAATGAATGGATGGAAACAGGAGATTCATGTATGACAACATGACTCACCTCGCGAGTTGCATCATCATGTGCAATACTACCAATGTGAAAAATATTATACAGATGGAAAACAATAATAAAAAACCATAAAAACCATTAAAATATGCAATATAGAGGCTATAATATTGAAATAATATGCATTTATCAAAAATCAAGAAAATATGCAGTTATATGCACCATAAAATCATGTCCAAATAACTGAAAATTCCATAATTCGTGCACATAATGTAAAAGCATACATTTTTAACCCCTATGAAAAAACATGCAAATGCATGAACTTCCTAGCCCTACTGATCATTTATTCCCTCTTTATTTTCCGTTTACGTGGAAAGGTTATCGTTACTTTTGATTTTCGTAAAAATAGTGCTAATGATTTAATTAAAAGACTATACGCTTATTTACATGACATATAAAATGTTATACGGTGTGATAAACTAGTTTTTCTTCATCTTTATTTCCAAAACCCAGTCCATGTTGTGGTAAATCTACGCCTGAGGATTTGCCTCGATCATCTGAAGACCTCCAACGCGAGACATGCGGGGGATATCATTTGGGAACAAAGGGTTTCGTTCCTTGTATCGAGATCCTTTGCCCGAAACTGTTTTTGAGAACCAGGGAGCTTATATTTTAAGGAGCGCTCTGTCGGGATGTGCCATTAGCAGACTGTATATCGTCACTGATCTTGTCGTACTGGTTATCCCTCACCTCATTTCTTGTTTCGTAAGGTCAAGAAGGCGCGATAGTCGAAGCGTTCATTGCCCGCAGGCTAAAATCCTACTTCAGCTGCATATGGGAGCCTAAGCCTTTAGTTTCCTTAGTGACACTACATATATGGACAGATTCATTCTTAGATTATTTTATAAACGTTTTCATTAATATCACCACCAAAACCATTCACTTCTTGTCACTTGTTCGACTGCTTTCGTTTATAATATCACAGAGACAGTCTGAATTAAAGACTGCGCCTTTGTAGTGCCTTTGACATTCCAAGCTTCAGAGTAATTCCGGGTGCCAGTTTTTCCAATAACTTTTACACCGTCTCTCTTAGGCATGTTTACCACGCTTTTGAAGTGATGTACTGGTTCAAAGCATGCCTTCTGGAGTTCTAGTCTTGGTTGAACAGGATTACGTTATTTTCTATTACCCTGAAGCGACGAATAGTGTTTAACTTTTTCTTGAATCTAGGATCATTGGACCGGGATAGTCTCGAGCGTAACGCATAGGGCTTGCATTCGGGTGGTCACAGACTTGATGCCCCTGGACTGCCCATTCTGACCTTGGATTTCTCGTGTTTTTTGCTGTTGGACAGGATAATAATGATGTTGTTTTTGATCTACCTCGATTTCTTTTCCATCACTACCATTTCATTTCCCCTTCTTCTCATCTTTCAGGTGTATTTCTAGAATTCATGAGTGATTATGTGGAGTTTATACGTAGTTTAAGGGCCCGTCGACAATAGTTGCCAATTTAGCTTAATTATTTAAAACCCCAAAGTAATTACAATAGAGGTCGCACACTTGGGTTATTTAATCTGACATTTGGGATTCCCTTGTGATCCACCGGGAAAATACGAGTCAGTTGGGGAATTTAATGTCCTACCATCATGTTGGAGGTACTCAGTGATTAGAGTATCTGCGCGTAGAATGGAAGATTCGTGTTTCAGATCCCGGCAATGGGTTTGTACAAACGTTTCCTGGTAATTAAGTTTTACACCTTGAACTCACTGGCAAGTTCAAGGTTCACAAATCATAGTCTATGCATTTTAATGCTTTAGTCTCAATAGTTTTTTGGCTACACCTCCAGGTTTCTGCAATCATGCATTGAAGTATAGCATGGTTTGAGCGCTCAAGGTTGTTACGGCAGTTTGCGATTAAGGAAGAAGCTCCTGAAAATATACACTCACTGTAAAGGTCACTCGTAGAAAGTGCTTGTGAGAGAATCTAATAGCCCAACAGATTCGTTGCTGCAACCTTTTTGGACCGCTATAGGCTTATTACTACTTCCCAAAAATAATACACCGAGTAAAACTATGAACATTTAGGAAATAATACAAATACAAGATATTATTGTAATGTTATAATTTCATATGTCACAAAATGCCTTCGAAATAAAATCTGAAAGAATACAGATGTTAGCTTTTTACTTTTCTTGGACTTATAGTGTTACCAGCGAATGTAATAAAACTGTAACTGTCATCTGTCATAGTTGGGAAGCATAGGTTAACAACTACCATGTCTTTGGATTGACTTCACTTCTTAAATTTATCATTATATCGCTCTAAGTTAAATGACAACCGTTTATTTCTATTAAGTCATATTAAGTTTAGTATCAGTGTTTAAATATTTTATTTCTTAAAACTAAACGTCCAAACAAAGACTATTGATTTGTACAGGCTTTTTAATGGATATTACTTTGCAATTAAGATTAATTATGTTTGTAATGCATTATAAAATAGTATGTGAATTAGTTACGAACCAAAACTTCAACAAATACGTAGGATTTGCCCATATCATTTTAATACTGGATATCACTTCAAGTCATTGCTGAGTTACTCATTCCATCAAGTACATTCAACATGGAGGAGGAGGCTGCTGAACACTTCAAAAAGGTAGAAATAAAGAAAGAAATGCACCTTGAAGCTATATTCTATAACGCAGTAGATTTTAAGCAATTGTTAAATTGTAACTATGTGAATGTAATGCTCCATGTGGCCGTATCCTGTTGACTAGTGATTCAGTTCGTTCTTATCAATTACTTCACACAGTCTTTGTAGACTGTTGTTAAAATAAAATGCTTCGTTAACTAAGTACCGCAGCCCGAAAAAGATACGCTCGTCATTCAAGAACGGACTGGTTACTCAGCTCACAAAACATAGCAAATTGGCAGAAGCGCGCTCATCGTGGTAACAGGTTGCAACAAAAATCAAACATCAACCTAATAAAGAGGGTTGTTTGCGATCTGTGGTAACAAGTTTAGACAAATGCACTAGCTCCACGGTGAAACATGCAGAATCAAATAAAACTGCAAGTAGTGTAAGTGCATTAGTGTGTTGGTTCCGTTTTGAGCTTTCATTCCTGATGGACCAAACGGCGCCGAAAATAGTAGGCACAATACTTGAAAGGGTACATTACTGATTTTTCCCATATAAAACACTCGTATTCCGAGATTATTAAACAGTGCAGACCAGAGGCACATGTTTTAATGTATCCAAGAAAGGAATCTCATGTATGTTTAACAAAAAAAAAAAAAAAAAAAAGTCAAGGCCAGTCGAGGATTTTATTCCGAAAGACAAGAGACAGATAAATCCATGACCTGGCAGCAATCGCATTCCGGAGATAATTCGAAAGGTTAATTTGTCTCGTGATAAATACTGAAACTCAGAGGGACATTGAATTTAAATTAGGAGGTTCTGTTACTACCGTGAACACCGTAGTCAACAGGAATTTGAATCCAGATAGGTGCTATAAAGAGCCGAGTACATAAGTTGTTGCCTAAACACATTGCAGAACGTACCACTAATAGTAGAAAGATATATAAACGGTACCTACCTGGTAAAAAGTGGAAGTTTGGTGCTACTTTAGCTATATGTTTATATAAATGATTGCAACAAACTCCTGGCTATAATGACGACCTAGGAGAGAAAAAAATTGAAATTCGGATATGGAAACGAAGGAAAGTTTTTTCAAGTGTTACATAGCGTACAGCTATAACGGCAGAAGGCTTATAAATGCTTATAAATGTGAAAATGAACTTGACATACGAGCAGACTAGCGATGTGACACCAATTTTTGACACTCAATGATGCAGACGTAAATGAAGTCTGGCTGCGTCAGGATAAGGCATTCAAGCCATACGTTTTACTTCAACTAACAAATACTCGGAGAATATAAAGAGAGAAACGGAATACATTCCATACCTCAGGAACATCCCTGTTAAGTCACCTGAGCCATCGCTGATGGATCATTGTGCATTTGGGCTAATGAAAAGAGCTCTTAGAAGCAGGCGATCTCGAATTGTGGATAGTTGAACGCCCTTCGGTCCAAATCAAATCGAACTGTGAACGGTCTGGAAAGTCTGCCAGGAGGAATGGAATAAACTGGACCTCCCTGTACTTCGTAGTACATTACTTCAGTGAAACTGCACTAGAGAGCGACAGCCTGAGCTCAGGACCACCAAACAGAACATCTCTGTTGGTGGCGGCGTGGTTTTTCATAGTTTCAGTTTGTTACCGTAGATGGCAAACAACCCTCTGTATTTATTATTTATTTATGCCAACAAACTTACTGTTGGTGTTTTTAAATGCACAAGCCGTGTGTGGGCAAAGTTTGAGAGGTAGAACTGGAACTTAAAAATTCAACGCCACAACTGGGATTTGAACCACAGACCTTCCGCTTACCGTTGAATTTTTAAGTTATAGTTCTACCTCTCAACCCTCTGTATTCTTACACAGAGTTAAGACTATGAGGACATTTTGCTCCAGACTACTAATTTTCAGGGCTAAATTCTTCACATTCTTATGTCAAGGTTCATCTTAAACCTGTCTTACTGCACACTGCACCACATACAGTTGGCGCTGCTGAATGCATGAAATGAAATATGAAACGTACCAGATCAAGTTTAGTATACTGTCTCGGCATTTGCCAGTTATAAGGCTGAGGAAGACCTAGAAAAATCCTCAGGCAGGCAGGCAAGGCAACCCTGCATTTGAAGGCAAACCTGCCGTTCACGATTTGCATCTTAACGATCTCAGCTATGAGTATAGGCTTTTGCAAATCAATATTTTGCAATTTGATGATTTATTTTATTCAGTACAATTATGTGACAATTTCTCGTAGTTCACCCCCTTACTCTCTCTTTCTCACTCTCCTTCTCTTTCCCTCCCTCCTCCTCCCAGTGTGTCCTCTAATTTTTGGCGGCCTTAACCAAACTGAAGACTAATGAAAATATAAAGTGAACCCTAAAATGAGCCCGAGAATTTAAAACGCCAAAGATACTTAATGCCAACCGTAGGAATTGATGAGTAAAAGTCCTTCATCCAGGCATTTTGATTCAACCAGGGTTTGAATCCACCTTAGCACGCGATGGGCAAAAAAAAAAAAAAAAAAAAAAAAAAAAAAAAAAAAAACTACACTGTATCTCTGAATTTCATAAAAAGCAGAATTTACCAAACAAACGTGTTGTTACCCGAACAACAACATGCTCATTCATATGATACAGACTCACAATTATACTGCATATCTCATTAAAGCTGTCTTAGGAAAGACTACGGAGGATATGTGAAGACTTTATTATAATTTTTCCTATAATCATACTATTAAATAAGTAACAATTGGTGTTAATGCACTGATTTTGCTTCAGAATCACTTCCGCATTCTCACATTAAGAAATCAAGATAATGTAAGTACAAATATAAATGAAGCATAGCTAAAGCACTTTCACATAAGTGCTTGATGATGGTCTTAAATAGAAATTATACATAGCACTAAAAGACTGATACAATGAAATTTTGTAACCACTATCTTTCAATCTTTTTAAAAACTACACATTAATGTTAATTCCACTCATGCCAGAGCATTACCTCTTAATCATGGTATTATTGCTTTGGTTTATCATTTGCTCCTTTTCGTATGTTTCTGAACATCTGAAGTATTACTGTGCAATAAAAACAATTAGCGGGTCATTCAAAATGGCAGACAAAAGATTTGATGAATATTCTAGTGAGGATATTGCTATTTTAACTGATGAGATGAAGCCAAACAACTGTAATTTTAAATATAGCAGACCTAGCTTTAACGAATAACATAACGCAAATTCGTTCATATATACTCATAATATATATAATTCCCATATTTCCCTGGATTAAACGCTGAAGTTATTGCTGTCTCTCTCACAGCCCACTGGATTAGTTGTAATGCCAACTATGAAAATAAACATAATTAAAATCTATGAATGTTATTGTAAATTGTGAGCATTTAAAGCACTATTAATATTAGTAGGAGTATTAAAAATAAATTATTAATTGTTTCACGGAATACTCTAAAGAAGTACCACTCTAGGTTTTCATATATGGGATAATTTTTCTCGCACTTCGTTCCCACAAAATTATCGTCATGTGAAACCCACTCGTGCTATTACTACAGATGACTCTCTCTCACGTACACACACACACACACACACACACACACACTCTCTCTCTCTCACACACACTCACACACACATACACACACACACACACACACACACACACACACACACACACACACACACACACACGCACGCACTGTCGGTCTGGGGGGCTCAATTGCTTAGAGGCTGGTCCACTGATCCCATGTCGCGGGTTCAAATCCTGCCCAGACCAATAGTTCCTAAGTGTGCTTAAAAACGACAGCTCCATGTCAGTAGATTTACTGGCATGTAAGAGAACTCCTGCGGGACGAAATTCCACATATATGATCCTGGCAATTGACAGCATCGTTAAACAACAAAATAATTTAAAACACGCGCGCGCGTAATATTTAAGGAACATAATTTTTTAAGTTGTGTAAACCAAAAAATAATAATATTGCAGGGTAATTCGTTAGTATGTTGTATAAGTTTCATGCATTGGAAAGCAATAGTATGCGGCTTATTTTACATTAAAGCCAGAAAATTGTAAGAAATAAAGAAAATCCTTTTTCTGCAAATGCGAAAAGTGCATTGATTTTATTGTGTGTCTGATAATGTATACACATTAAAATCTAGTGATTTAAGAATTTCTTTGATGTGAAACAAATTTAATTTTGTGTATATTTAAACACTGTTCACAAACTGCCATTAAAATACCATATTAGCCTGTTTTATAAGTTGGCATGCGGTGTACCAAGCTTCATAGCATTAGAGTAACTTCATAGCTTTGTATGATGACATATTTACAACAGGAAATTTAAAAATGTGATTAAAAACAAGAAATCATACTCTAATCTCTCTATAAGTTGTTGAGAATAATGGCTCTTAACGACAGGCTATTAAAACATTTTTAAAACTACGAAATTTGACATATAGATAGTCCGTTTCATCCTAAATATAGTTTATTTACCAGAAATAAAGAATTACACAAATTTTCATTCACAGTGCATGATATACCTACATACATATGCATGAAAATCTTATACAGGCTGAAAGGGAAGTCATTAAATCAGGAATGCTCAACAAGTGAGCATACGCTCGTTTCTCCTACACATGTTACTTGCTCCCGTCCACTGACCAAGGCAAGGAGAGCCAGACCTAGTAGTCAGAGTCGGATGACTCGGAGTATCGTAGCACATACAAATCAATGGTAGGACGAATATTTTTGTTTTCGAGATAAAGTTAAGTGCTTGATTTGTAACACTGGTAGTTGCACATTTATACAATTTCCCTTGCCTACGTTCCGTGTTCATGATAAACGTTATTTTCCTGGAAAAAATCAACGAACTTTTGAAGCGATTGTACGACATTCTTTTCACAATTTGAAGATCTAAAAGCATTTGAATCCAAAAGCCAATTATTTTGCACTTTTGAGTTTCCATGTAGTGAGGCTTCAATATGAAACTACTTGCATTACAGAACACCGTGGCCGTAAAATGTTCTGAGAAAGAAGAGTGGGAATTATTTAGGTCTCTATCCTACTGTGAGTATCCAAATTACGTTTGTTTGCATCTAGTTTAATGATGGTCTTTGGCTCTACTTATATCTGCGAACAAACATTTTCAAAAATGAACTATTTTAAAAGTGAGTATCGCAGCAAGATCAGTAACAATCACCTCACTTATCTCTTGAGACTATGCACTTCATCTTTTGCACCAAATATTGAAGACCTGAATGTAAATCGTGCCAAAAAGTAATCCTCAGAAACATCGTGGGTTAATCAAGAGTGGAATATGAATATGTACGCCTTTGATTTCCTGTACATAAGAGTGACACCGCCACTGGAACTCAATAACCACGGAAAATGCGTCATGCTGTCATGCGGGTGAAAGGAGGTGACTTCAACCTCCCCAAATTTGCCTCGGTTGAGCGCCGCTGCATTACATTGATATCTTAAGTTTTTGTCTCTGACCATTTCCTACGGAGATATTCTAGTTTTGTCGAAAACAAGCTGGCAACACTGCAAATTGTGTGATTGTCACTTTCACTAGGTCAGTACTTAAACAACCACCGCAGCGTGGTGTCACGTGAACATAAACAAATACCATGTCGTGTCCTTTGATGTATATTGTGCGCCTGTAGTCCAATCAGAATCGTTAGCTCCCTAAATATTAGACCACCCTGCAAGCGACCGACCTGTTTACATCCAAAAACCGATTCAATTTCCTGACCAACCTCAGCGCAAAGTTGTCTAGTTGCTTCATATCTGAAAAAGCTGCTCTGAGTATTCCTTCAATTCTTTTAAGTTGTTGTTGTAGTGTTTAACGCCCGCTTTTACTACTACGGCACCTCAGACGATGACACTGATGACACATGGAATGAAGATGGAGCACGGGTAGAATGAGATGACGGGGGAAACCGGAGCACCCGGAGAAAACCCGCTCTGACGCCGCTTCGTCCACCACAAATACCACATGCGGGTCCCTAGGATCGAACCCGGGCCGTCTAGGTGGTAGGCGAGCGCGCTAACCGCTCGGCCACGGCGCCACCAATTCTTTTAAGTGATTAATTATTTCGCAAGCCTGTGTGATGTCCCATAATTACTACCGAAGCTATGTGAGAAATAAGTCACTCTACGCATCTTACAGGTAAACTATTATCTTTGTAAATTCTTGTGTAATTACGCATCCAATTTGTAACAAAAGCCTTTTATATTTTCGAAATGGGCTGACCAAAGAACAAAATGCCATTAGACTTTTTTGTTGTAATACTTCTAAGAAGCACATATTAGAAAGGAATGTATAAAGTTCCCTTCCCCCCGACATATTACATTCACATGACTTTATCTACTATCGTGTATTTCATATAGCTTCAACAAACTACTGCTATCTACTTCATGTTAATCAAGATAAATCTTTGCGGAAGAAGATTAATTGCAAATGTCGTTGAAGATACAAGGGGCTGGAGGACACCAAATCTATAGTCAATTGTTAAAAAATCCGGGTCTCCATATGCTAACCTAGAAAGTTCATATTCTTGTCCATGACATCGAGAGAGAACACACTGTCGTGAAAACATTCTTTAAAAAATCTGATGTGTTGCACTCACATGACTTTCTCTACTCTTTTACTAACCATTCTTACCAACTCTTATTTCTGTCATTATGTTAATACAGATAAACATTCGCAGAAACAGTCTTATTGTTTATCTTTTTTTAGGTACAAGAGGAATATGGAAATATGTACAGTAGGCTTTAAACGATAGTCAAATCCTATAAAGCTTTCGAATTCTGTTCTCTTTGCACGGTTAACACATAAAAAATTAATAACGATGTTCCATTTGACAGAAGTATAAGTTTTCCAAAACACACACATAACAAGGGATATCTCTGAAATGGTTCACTTCTCAAAGACATTTATTCAGACATAAATTGTGTGGCTTAGCAAGATCTACATTTTTTGAATGGTAAGATCTGGTCTATCTCTTATGGTTTACCAGTTATGCAAAAGTCATCCAGAGTAAATAGTACTTCATGTGCTATAGCCAGAAAGTTCAAGATATACATTTCATTTGTCATAAAAATATCTCAAACGTATGACATTTTAATCACAATCGTTATAGCTATTTTCAAGAAAATCAAAATTTTCGAAAAATTTTCCACGTAAAGGGTAGTTTAGGATGGAGCAATTTTCTTCAAAATCTTCGTATCGCATCCTTGAAAGACATTAAACTTAAGTACCAACTTTGGTTCTTAACCGACTTTTCGTTTTTGAGTTATGCTGTCCACGAACTAACACACACACACACACACACACACACACACACACACACACACACACACACACACACACACGGATCCTTTTTTTTTTTTTTTAAAGCTTTTTTCGATTCAGGAGACATCAAATAGTGCCTATCAAATGCCTATGTGAACTTTTGAGTAGAATATAACCTGCTTTTTACCCACTAGGCACGTGGTAGAGAAAATAGTAAGTTATGAGTAAATATTGAGTTAAAGGTACTCTGGGACTGAAAATTGAATTTTCTAAATTTTTCTAGGTATGAAATCAATATTTTGTACGCTTAAGGGTGTCTATGTTATGAACGACCACACACACTTCTGGTTTTATAGTTTTGAGGGAATTAATTATTCAATTTATTGACAATGCAAAAATAGGTACTTTGACATTCAAAATATTCCATGCGTTTCAAATACTAAAATATTACAATTTTATTATTTTATAAATCCTAATTATTGCCCAACAAACACCTCCAATCCCTGGCAGGAAGTAAAAATAATTACTTTTAAAGTAATTAATTTGTTTGCTTCGATAATATATATAAATTAAGTACACAAATATACAAAGTATACAAATATATAATATTTGTGTACTTAATTTTGTTTAAACTAAACAAAATTTCAGATTTTGAAACTAAGAACTAAACTTGAAGTCACATAAATGGAGCCTCCGCTGGAGAAATTCTAGGAGTATAGCACAAAATTTAATGCGCATGAGAAGGTATGTAAAGTCCAGGAAAACCAATTTTAATACACACATACATAATCATCATGAGTCAGATTACCTTTTGGCCTAAGCCTACCTGTTGCATATATCACACCTTCCCTCTTTTGTCTAGAGCTATCTATTCTCAGATTCACAGCTTAACCACTTCTTTCCCTGAATTTGGTTGTCTTTGAGCCCATATTTTTTTTCAATTTAGCCAGAAACGGGGCGTTTAAATGACACTTGAAGCCTTCGGTAGAGCTTTAAAAATGGTGGAATCTAAAATATTTCACTACCAGCCGATGACTGAAGGTTTGAGGAATATTTACATGCATAAACCTAGAAATTGTCAATTTGATAATTTTTCGGTCCCTTTTAATTTAATATCACTGGTGTTGAACTTACCTACGATGTTCCACCAGATGAATGAATGGTCCTCTATGTAAGGACGAAGCTGCTATGAATGGGATTAAGTGCCGATGCACATCACATGTCGGTTTCTGTACACAGAGGCGCCGGTGTAGGTATACCTTCCTATTTGCAGACTGAGGTAACACTGCTCCCCTCCAGGGAACATTGGCCAGTAGAAAGCGGTTCAAGGACTCACACACACTGTGGATTTTCTAACCTATAGTATGCTATTGCATGACTCAGGTTGTCTTGTTGGATTACACAAATCCTTGACCATTAATATACCTGCTATAAAACTACATTGAAAAGTAGGACTATAATTTCTTTATATAATTCAAGCCAAGTGTCCCCTGCTTGCTAGAACTGAGGGAGATGGCTCGTGACGCTCGCAGGTGTGTTGCTCAGAGGTTCGGGGTTCGTTTCCCTTCGAGCTAACCACACTGATTGTGGGATTTTTCGTGGCCTTCCCAGATCGCTGGTTGAATGCTGGCGTAGTTCCCCTTCTACGACGAATTTGCTGTCCTGACTTCATATCATTTCTGTCAAATTTCAGGACCATGTCACGGCGGTTGGTGTGGTGTGGCAGGACAGAAAAATTTGCGCAGGAAGGATTTCTTTAAGGGTGATGCAGAAATATATGTTCAGGAAATTTATCATTTTGAACATAATTTTAAAAAATCTGATGTGTTGCACTCACATGACTTTCTACTCTTGTACTAAACATTCTTACAAACTCTTATTCCTATATCTTCTTCGTGTTAGTTAAGAGAAACATTTGTACAGATTATCTTATTGCTTATTTCCTTGTAGGTGCAAGGGGGATATTAGAATACAGTAGGCTTTGTGCGATAGTCAAATCTTTTGAAGCTTAACATATAAAAAAGTGAACGGTTTCATTTCACGAAAGTTTCAAGTTTTGCGAAACTCACACACATAACAAGGAAAATCTCCGAAATGGTTCACCCTACAAGAAAATTTATTAAGACATAAATTGCACATTTTAGCAAGATGTACATTTTTTGTATATTAAGATGTGGTCTATCTCTAACGGTTTACCAGTTATGCAAAAGTCGTCCAAAGAAATACGACTACAGGGGCTACAGCCAGAAAATTCAAGATACACATTTCATTTGCCATCAAAATATCTCAATCATATGACATTTAAATCAAAGTCGTTAGAGCCCTTTTCAAGAAAATCAAAATTTTCGAAAAACTTTCCATGTAAAGCGTAATTTAGGGTGGGGCTATTTTCTTCAAAATCTTCGCATCCTTGAAAGACAGTAAACTTAAATACCAACTTTGGTTTTTAACCGACTTTTCGTTTTTCAGTTATGCTGTCCACAGACACACACACGGACCTTTTTCTAAAAATGCTTTTTTTTTTTTTTTTTTTTAATTCAGGGGGTCTCAAAGCATATTCCTGTGAAATCTCGACATCGAATTTTTGGGTGAAATACAATACTTCCCCTACTTACCAGTAGAGAAAGTCTAAAGGAGATAGCCTCGCGAATTTAAAAAGCTGAATAGCGTTGTAACAGATTAGTAAGGAAGTGTGAGTTAACAGGCAAACATCGTTATTTCTAAGTTTGTCAGCGGACAAAAAGATATATCATTGTGAAGTATATTTTACGTGGATAAATAGGGGCATAGTTTTATTAGACTGGGAAGTGTTTAATGGTCGGCAACGTCTCAGTGAAAACAGCGAAAAGATTGGAAACATTTATTAAAACATCTTCTCACCATAGTCCACAAAATCCACCCACACCCAGGAAGAGAAATATCAGTGCTCTATCGGCGGCAGGGGATTGAATCAAAGGATTCTGAGGCATTAATAGGCGATATGAGTTATTGTTGCTTCAAGCTGTCTTATCAACGCTAATTTGGTTTCAACATTGTTCATCGACGATTGGTCAATGTTGCTTCAAATGTTTTTTTTTTTTTTTTTTTTTTTTTAATCTACATGCGCTTGAAATTAAAATTTCCTTCAAAGCACTCTAAGGGACTTCTGGGCCCCTTCCTTCCTAGCAGTATCTCTTTTTTCCCAGAATTCTTAGACGGTTGACATGCTAGCCGGCGTCGGTATTGCTGTCATATTGGAATCGTTAAGGACCCCGTCCTTGTAAGCACAATTTGGTCGCTTTTATATTTCCCCCTTTCATCTCTTCCTCCCGAAGATTGCATTGAAAGCCCTAGAAGTCTAACCACTTTGGTCTACGTGGGGTATTGTGCTCCAGTTACTAGAAGCCCCTCTCCAAACTACTTCTAATTCTTAACTTCTTGCCACACATGATAAACGTTGGCTAAATTCAGTTACTTGTTATAGTGAATTACTTACAATGTTTAAAAATTAAAACGATAAGCGAAAATATCTCATATCTAAAGCTGCAAAAGTAGTATATTGAATTGTACGTTATTAATAATTAAAGCTTCACGGGTGATCAGCCGTGTGAGGTTTAAAAACATTGGGCTTTTGGCCATTGTAGAATTGTACGTTATTTCTGTGGCAAAGTTATCATACAATCGTTTTCTTTGGTCAAGAAAAGCGGCCATCAGCGGCATCTAAGGCTAGATAACCTGGTCGGTATCGGCTAATCGCTCAGTAGCCGCTAAGTAATGTTGACAATATGCACTATAAAACTCCAAACACTTTCCGATTAGTACAACATTGCCAAGAGAGCCAAAGTCAAGGTGCCTAACAGCATTGCTTGTAAACACGTGGCCAACGACAATGGAGCGGTCAGAACAAGGAAAATAATGAGTACGGCAGAACAAAGCGATTCCAGATTGTTCCAAAAATTGTGAGAGGTTCAGAGAAGGTGAATTTCAAGAAAAATCCGCGCTGCTCATTCTCACCCATATAAGCGAGTGCAGCGGCGACAGAAGAGAGTTTTTGTAATGGAGTGGTGAGTACGAACGAGACAGCTGTTATAAGCGTGTACGTGTGTACAGTCGTCGTTGAGAGAAATATGAGTGTGCCTTATAGAGACAGTTTTGGGATATTTAATCCTCGCGTCGGAGTTGTTTGTTGTATAAAGAAGTTTAAATGAGTGTAATCGTTAAAGTCAGCAGTCAAAGACTAAAGTATTTGTCAAGGTTGTAATCGGACAGAACAGCTGTGAGTTACAAGGTTACGACGATTTGTAAATTGTGTTAACGATGAAAGAGAACTGCTTTAGTGATTCAGTTAGAAAAGAAATAAAGTGAAGGAAAACGTAACTGAACTTTGTCATTTGTTTCGCCGGTATCAGAAATAGGATTTGTCACATCGTTATTCGTCATAATACGTATTTTTAAGAAACAAGATCTATCATCATCATTATTAGTATCATCTTCATCATCATATACCAACAATTTTACTCGATATGTGAACAAATTCTAGACCAGAGAGGGCAACTTATTATTAGGTAACCATAATTGCCTGTTTACAGTAATATTAAAATGCACGTAATGTACCTATCTGCGCTTGCGAAAGTAAACATAAACAGTAACAGAACAGCTCCACTTTCGTTATTGAGTTAAGTAATTAGCTTATCTCCCTCTCTTTCCTGTGGGTTCAGCACATGTTATATTCGTATGATGTGTTAAAAGCCAGAAACCAGCGATAGAACTGGTTTTTTTTTTTTTTTTCCAACAAGGATGGCAAACATGTAGCGTATACGAGGGTCATCTGAAAAGTAAGCTACACTATTTTTTTAAATCCTCGCGTTAGGCGTGAAAAGTTCGAAAGTCCTAGGGAATATAGTTATGGGTGTAGTAGCAGTACTGTAAACTTACTAGGCACCTACGTTTTCTGGTTGGACATTAAAACGGCAGTAATAATGGAGACTCCACTAGCTCTTACCGACGATTGCGAAGCTCGCGTTGGAATCCATTTTTTTGACGGGGAAAAAATAAATGTGCTGAAATTCATCGCGAATTGTGCAGTGTTTATGGTAAAGACATTATGTCAAGAACAATGGTTTCTCATTGGCGCCAATCGTTCATTTAAGGGAGAACAACATTACACGATGAGCAACGAAGCGGCGACTTCCACTTCCCGCTTCCTATAGTTAACGAGGCTCGAGGAGTCATGGACATTGGTCGGCGCCTTACGCTTGATACAGTTTTGTTTGAACTTTCTCCTTGAAATAAGCCGTGCATCACTTCACAGGATCATTTCTGAGGATCTTTGTCTATCAAAAGTGTGTGCAAGATGGGTTGTGCTCCTTGTGTTGTGCTTTCAGAACAACACAAGGAGCGGAGTTGACGCCACATTGCAAGTTTTGCAGTTTTTTGAGGATGAGGGAGATGTTTTATTCCACCGAATAGTGATCGGAGACGAGACATGGATCCATAACTGGACACCTGAGTCCAAAGGACAGAGTATGGTGTGGAAACGAAAGGATGAAGCAACACAAAAAAGGCAAAAGTTTTTGCATCGGCTGGCCAAGTCATGGCAACGATGTTCTGGGAGTCAAAGTTAATCGAATTACCTGCCCCGTGGGACCGCGATGATAGTTGCTCGCTATTGTAAGGTACTGAGAAAACTCAAAAGAGCCATACAAAGCAAAAGGATGGGAAGTTGAGGAAAACAGTTTTTCTGTTCCACGATAACGCTCGCCCACACGCCGCTCATGAAAATCAAGCCTCATTGAGCAGTTTCGATGGAATGTTTTCGCTCATCCACCTTTTTCACTTGACCTTTCACCGAATGATTACCATCTTTTTCGGGAGCTGCAGCAACATCTCGGGGGAAGGCGCTTCGTAAATGACGAGGAGCTAAAACAAGAATGGTAAGATGGCTAGCCAATTTGGCGGGAGAGTGGTTTGACATTGGGTTAAAAAAACTGTTACCACGTTGAGGTTCAAAAACAGTATGTAAAAAAACAGGTACTGAATGTAGCTTTCAAAATATACCCCTTTTTAAAATATTTAAATGCTTTGTTATTTTTCTTAAATAGTTTAACTTGCTTTTGACACGCCCCTCGTATAAAAATATGTTTATATTTGTCACACGCTCAGAACTCGAGAGTTTCCTAAGTGTAGTGAAATATACAGAGGTGTCTTTTAGCCGTAGCGAATGGACGATAGATGTGCTGTGGTTTTTGGCCAAGTTCACTTTTGTATTTATAAGAGCATCGGGGTGTCAGGTTAGTAACTCTCCGAATTCCGTGCAGTAAACATTGGAAAGAGTACGTGAATTAAGTACAGTGACTGCTCACATTATCAGCAGTGTGTTGTTTATTTCCAGAAAGGAACCAGAGACATTACCCCCAACATCAATTTACATGACGTCACTCGCGCAGATCCTAGGAAGATCTTTCGCCACGTCTCAAAAATACCTCTAAATACCTCTGTACATACTTATGATATTTGAAACCTATAGCTAATAAAAGTAACGATGGATTCTATGTCTCCTTAAATCTTCATCTTATTGAAATTTTGAAAATAGTTTTAGCGCAAAATTGCTTGTTTTCACTGCGACTTTCCTAGATCAACCTGTGTATTGTAGCAGTCCAAACGCCGAGCCAGTCTTCCATACTTCCTGCATGACATGTCAAGTATGTGAAGTGGTGTTATGTTAAATTATGATTACACATTGTTCATAAGAAAGGCCTACTATGTATTCACAGGAAACAAGAAATTCAAGACATGTTATATAATACACTGTAATCTTCAATAAACACCAAATTAAGCTTCCAAATACCTGTTATAGATATTTTAACTGTACCGAGATGGGAATATGATATTCTAGTCTAGTTTTTACGTTTGGTTTGCTTCATTCAAGAAACATTTGTTCTCAAATATATGCGAAGGCAAATGTTGCCAATATAGGAGTGCTAAGTGCCCTAAACCGATTCCTAAGTGTTCGATCCCTATACGCTCTTTACAAACGTTTTGGGACGGCAATATTACTCTGTTACAATCCACCTCTGTATGATATGGGTACGAGCATTGACGGAAAGCAAAGGGATGTGTCAGTAAGTACAAGACTCGAACTGCCTCTGGAGCCTCTAGAGGGTGAGCCAAGATCGGCTCATTAGCCTTGTTTGGAACTGGCTGAGTAAGCGATATGGAAATCTAGTCCTGTTTATCAAACAGGATTCATTCAACGACATGTGTAGTGCTGCCTATATTTTATTTACTTCCTCCTAGCCCGTTACCTGACTATCCTCTCGAACTTGCACTTCACGCAGCCGAACTTCGTTCCTCTCGATCTATGACTTCAACACAGAGGTCAATGGTCCTCTGGAATTCCATGTTTACGCTGGTAATCTTTAGTGAACCTACCTCGTGTTAAAGAAGCTCTGTTTACTTGCTTATCTGCTTTCTTCCTTAGCCGAGGTTCCTGTAGTCATTTGAATCTATGTATAGGTCCTCTGTTTCTTTTGTATGCTCGTTGTGTGTTCTTTGGTGGCGCAATAATTTACTAGGCTCGTATGGGTATAGATGCTTCATGTTTTTACCTTTATTTCTAAAGCAGGATCTCCAATAACGCTTTCTTCCGTATGATACATGCATCCGTCAGGATTGCTTCCAATTGTAACATTTGACTCTTCCGCTACCTTTTGTGGTATATTGTTGATGTCGAAGACGTTTCTTGGTAATTCGATGAAGTTATGCTGCGATTACGATGAACTTTACTTAACGTGACTTAGTGCGACGGGACGTAACGTAAAATAAGAAGCTACAAGATCTAATGGGAACTTAACGTAATGGGAATTAATCTGATTTGTTATTCTTCTACTCGGCAGAGATGGTGGATATTCGAAGAAGGTTTCCTTTTCTAATCAGAGATTGTTTTCCAAGAATGAAGAGAAAGAAAATATGAACTAAAACATGTTTAAACGGCGAGTAGAGTACTACAGAGATAGTCATAACCGGCTATAGGAGCTTTAAAAAAAAAAAAAAAAGAGTACAATAGAAAGTTTTGATGCAAATAGCTACATAGAGAAGTACAATTTACTCCTCCATAGCACTGGTCACCGTTAGTTCATATTAGTCACGTGCCCTCCAAACTTGACGTAACGCGAAGGAAAAATTTTACATTGCCAAACTCTTACGTTACGTCGGGCATTAAATATCATGTGTTAGATATGCGTTAAGTTACGTTACGTTAGTTTCATCGAAATCCCGGCATAAGGCAGATCATGAAAAGCCATATTTTTATTTGCTGAAGAAATGGTGCAGATAGTATATAGTAAAACGTAAACGTAAACCCCGCGCGACAGCCCACGAAGGGCCAAGGCCTACCGCCCAGCCGCTGCGTCCCCCACCTCTGCCCACTACAGGCGTCATTGGTGAGGTGCAGTACTGGAGGGTGGGACGTGGTCAGCGCCCCGAGCCCTCCCGGCCAGTTATGCGGTCTTCTCGACCTGGGGCCGCTACTTCTCCATCAAGTAGCTCCTCAATTGGTCCCCCCGGGACCTAACGAGGCTGAGTGCACCCCGTGCCAGACCTCCCAGAGGGGAAGATAGTATATAGTGCTAATGATAAAATAACATGAAATGCGCCAACATAACCTAACCTAATCTAACCTAACACAAGCTAACCTAACCCAAGCTAACCCAACCCAACATTTACCTATCTGCCAGCTTTTGGACGTCCCGTCAGATTGTAGAATGAAGTTGCAATATTTGCTTTTTATGATCTGACTAGAATCTTCACGAAACTACAGACTTTCAGAAAGTCTACGCTTATATTATATATCCTATTGCCAGAAACGCAGTATAACTCAAATGCAGCTCAGCAACTTAGTGAAGGAAATATGTTTTATGAAAGAGGGCTTTAAAACAAAAAGCAAGTGGCAGATGACGCAGCAGATGATTATAAAGTCAATGAAACGTGGTCATTCACACACGTAAATCACGTAAGTCTATGAACATCATTCACCATCTGGAACCTTAGCTCTGTTTTCAAAGATGTTTATTTCATACCAATCCTATTTTCAGAATATAAACCTTCCGCGGCTTTTCTCTCTTCTCATTTTCTTCATGTTTTGGCAGGGATGGAAGTCTCGACATCTTGCCATGGTAAGAGGGGATCAGCAGTTTCAAAATGTACATTATAAAGGAGCTTGGTTTTAACTTTCCCCACACAAGTGGGGTCGCGCTTATACCTCGCTAGCAAGAGCAAATATCAACACTAGAAATGCTAATGTCATTCTTTTATGTTACAGTAACTTAGATGTCTTGGCGTGTAATAATATTCCACAGTTGGTAGCAGACCGTATATAAACACGTTGATTTGGTTTTTAAATGTCTTCACGGGTGGTGAAGACCGTCTACATTACGTCCCTCTCGTAAAAAAGAGGGAGCTCGTTAAATTACGTCTGGTGTTCTTATTGTGTCCAATTTAACAGAATAACCGGCTAATGTTCAAGACTTGGCTTTCTAGAACCCCACGAGTTCTGCTGAAATGTTCCTCATGGGTGGACACTACATTAAGGACAGTTTGTAGAGGTTTAAAGAGTCTACATGTTTAACCACATAAATCACAACAAAATAATTAAACCATTAGTTCTTAAATGAAAAATATTGTTATAATATTTGTCAGATGAGAATACCACACCTTATTTGCCTTCTAATTGGTAAGTGTAACGCTAAAATTGCACAAACTTAGAGCAACGAAACTTGACCGTCGAATAGAATCATAACTGAAATGTCACTACCGGATCACAACTCGCACTGAACTACACTTGGCACGATTCCACTGAATGCTTTATAAACGTGGAAGTGCATGATTCGGCACTCAGCAGCCCCTCATATAGGTCCCGCATACAAATGGAAATTTTCTAGAAATGGAATACCCTCGAGTGTCAGAAAACGAAGGTTCTGGAGCCTAGAATGGCGCACAGTAGCGATTGCTCCGTACGGCCTACTGTCATGTCATCGAAGGGGCATTAACGCAGGTAGGCGCTCTGGTCCGTTCCCAGGTGTAGGTAATTAGCCGCGGACGGAATGACAATATGTGTAATTTTAATAACCTTAAATATTCTCTGGAAACGAAATTAAGCATTTACGAATGATACAGATAAATCACTGCTCATAATTATTCTCAAATAAAGACTGTTGTAGGTTGATATATAATTGATACTTTCTCTACCGTTTACCTGCAGTATGTAAAGGAAGTATTGTATTCCACCCAAAATTTTGTATCGATATTTCATTGGAAACACATGTTACGTGATCTTCTGAATCAAAAATAAGTCCCATGTTTTTAGAAATAGGTGAAGACATTTTTCTGTAATCTTTATATTCAATTTTTAGTGAAAATCCAATATTTCCCTACAAGTGCTACAGAAAGTGAAATACCGCCGTAAATCACCAGTACTAAATACATTTTAGAGGAGGACATTCCTTCAGCAGAAATCCCGCAACTTAGACCAAGTTCACAATAAGTAAAATAAAAGAATAATAGGTTTAGGTGTCTAAATGCTCTTCAGCTTTCTTAATTGATAGACCACCGCATTCAATATTGAGATTAGGTAATCACAATTTTTATTACAATTTCTGAAAGATTATACCTTAAATTTTTGCACCATAGCCCCTGTTTGTGTGCACACCATGAGCTATGCATTATTTATATTTCTTATTGTGTGAAAAACTATGAGTCTGTTGTTGAACTTCATTATGTTAGAAGTCTGTTAAAATGTAATCACTTTATCTGAAGTGCCAAACTATCAGAATTCAGTTCCTGGATTATACACAGAACTGAACCATTATGGATGTACGCTGTAACAAAACGTTATGTTAAATTTAAAGATAAGTCCTTTTGACATGAAATACAGGAACATTATAAATTAGTTAAATATACAACATTATGCCACCATTATTGTTCAAGTGAGGACAGTTATAAAGCCTAGAGTATTTAAAAAGTTTCGTCATGCCCTAGACCTAAAGTTAACCATACATCTGCTATAGTACCTTAGAGTGCGGTGCAGCACGTTAGGATACGATATTAATCTCGTCAGTATCAATGAGCATGACGTATACAGTTGCGGAGCGCGCTCATTGTTGTCCACTTTTTCGCGATCAGTCAGTTCTTTTCACAGGAAACTCAGGACAAAGTTCAAATGAATTACAAGTTCGTATAGAAGAAACAGTGGCAACCATTGACGGTGACATAATCCATAGAATATGAGTTGAACTTCCTTACATAATAGTTGAATGTAGTATTATAAAAGGAATAATTTTAAAATGTGTAAAACCTGTATATGAAGCTTGAAGTTATACCTATATGTTTTATTCATTATAGAATTAAATCTGCTTTAATCTTTTTAAAAATATTTTACCTTTGTTTACCTTTGTATTTAAAATAACATTGAATAATATAAAAGAAAATGGACCCAGCACTACCCATGAGGTATCTCAAAGCAGACTTCAGGATTTATAAAACCTTCTGTATTCATTTGCGTGTGCACCATCGAGGTACGTTAGCTGTATACCATAAAGTATACCAACACATCTCTTCTTCTTTACCTGATTACCCTCCCCGTATGGAGAACTGACACCCCGTAGGACTTGCAAGCCAGGTCAGATGCTTGTTGGGGAGCAGACGAACCTATGGACCGGGCAGAGTGAAGACCTGGAAACGGGTGGTCAGCCCAAAACCAGATCATTATTTGGTGTAATGGGTGGCGGGGGAAAACGGATAACCCGAAGAAAACCCGCCCAGAGGCCCCTTCGTCCACCACAAATATCACATGCAGGTCCCTGGAATGGAACGCATGGCATTTGAATGATCTAGCCGCTCGGTCACGGCGTCGCCTCTCACACTAATTCCCTCATTTTAAATTCCGCTTTTTAATGTGGATTTCAAGGGATATTTCTGTCCCTTTATGCTGACATTAGTTATTTAATCAGAGCGGTTATAGCGAAGGCTTGAGCTATTTAACTGGGATGTTGAAGGCGCGGAATATAATTGAATTTCTCCCTTGTTTTGTTTAAAATTACTGTCAGGGATTATGTTAGTATGGCTATGACAAAACTTGGTAAATTGAATGTATAAAATATGATAAATTACCTACAACTCTTCAAAGCTTCCGTATGCACATTTTCAACACTTCACTTATAATTCAACCAATTCGATAACTCAGTTGAACTAAACTTTCTACTCTTACATAATATGTAGAAAAACTATGGGTTCTTCAGAACTTCCAAAATCATAACCCTTATTTACAATCCTAGAATACATTATTTTCCTTTAAGAACTAATAGTAAGGTTATTTAACCCCTAGTGAAACAGCCCTTTGCGGCCAGGCAGTGCATCCCCCACATATGCCCACTACAGGCGTCATGCGTGGGGTGCAGAACTGGAGGGTGGGACGTGGTCAGCGCCCCTCCTCCAGGACGGTTATGCGGCCTTCGTGATCTGGAGTCGCTGCTTCTTCACCAAGTAGCTCCTCAATTGGCCCCTCAGGGACCTAACGAGGCTGATTGCTCCCCGTACCAGACCTTCCAGTGGAGGAAAGATCCCCACGCCGATACAGGGGATCGAACGTTGGTCCACATGTGAGGCAGGCTGCTACCACTGCGCTACGGAGGCGGTTGTGCTAATTTACAGCCCCTTATTTACTAAACTACACTGTTCGGCCAATCAGGGCACCAATTTAAGTACCTACCTCCTAAGTTATAGGACTCTCTGAAAGCTAGTGACTACTATATGTTTACAAGCAAAACTGAACCATTTTATTAACCGTAGCAAAAATTATCGCTTACTCACATCTTTCTAATCTAGTATTGCGTTAGTCTCAACAATTTATTTGCAGATGTTCAGTGTTTGAGGCAAATAACTTCGAGCACTTACATTGTAGGCTCGGATAAAAATTATGGACTTATTTAAATTTTCCAAAAATGATCTAATACACAAACCGACATAAAGAAAATGTTAGATTCCTACGTCTGATTTGTAATCTGATAAAGGGAATTTCAATTTTTTTAATTAATTACTACTCCCCCTGATTTTCAGTCCCATGCATACCAATATTATTTAAAGGTCCGAGGGAAAGAACAAAACCTTTGAAGTTTATGCTTCAGGATGCTTGAAAAAGGCTCTGATCGGTATTTTCAACTTCTAAAATAGAAATCTAAACTACTTACTCACCGGAAAAGAATTGGAAATTTATGCATTACGACCCAGTAAAAATGAGGTGAACAATATTTCTATCATGGTCTTCTTTTTTCTCCCCTTTCTGTACATTTTTTACTAATACAAGTGGCAAAAAAAGGTTAAACCCGCACTACAGTTCATATCGGACCAGTGCCTGCCAACCCGACTGCCGTCCTCACGCCCATGTACGCAAGGTAGAGGTGGGCGATCATCTAACCGATACGGGGAAGGACATGTGGTCAGCATCTCGACACCCCCAGCCGGAAAGTTGACTTTCATGACCAGGACCGCTTACCTATCGCAAGCTCCTCAATTTCCTCACGATGCTGATTGGGCACCGGTCCTATACCCGGGACTTGAAATTCGCACCCCAGAGGTGGTATCGTACCCGGGCCGCATTCCGTGGCAGGGAACCAAGGCATGACGCCCTAGCCCACTACGCCACGGCGCAGGACCAAGTGGTATTAGGTGTCAAAATAACAAATATAAAATTGTTTTATTTCATTTTCGTGTTCACTACTGCAATACATGTACAAGTAATGCCATTGCTTATGTCAATATTTATGTTGATATGTTTACTTGCTCTTACAATTCCTTTAAAACAAATGTGAGCCCAGTGCTAATAAATCAATAAAGAGCCGCTGATAAAGTATTAAATTATTTTAGGCCACAAAGTACTTGGAGTAAGATTGCTCGTGTCATTAGAAACCGGAGGACAGGATAGATTAGGACAGGATAGGTTAGGACAAGATAGGATAGAACAGGATAGGACGTCACGGAGAGAATTCAGCACATCGATCTTGAAGATCTTTAGTACCTATGCTCCTTGTAAGGTTGCCCGAGAAAAAGGACGAGGTGATAGGTGATAGAGGGCGGTCAACCCAAAGAGTCACGACAGAGCAGATGGCAGGATCCCTACCATTCACAGATTGAAACTCCCCGGCGGTGTCTAGTACAACCCCCACCTCCGGTTTTAAGACAACCCATAGTTTCGGAGACCGGACACCACCCGCCGAAGGAGGAAGATGACCAGAGTATCATTTTTCTCTGCCATGCAGCGCCGAGACTCCCGCCTACACTTACTAACCTGAAAGGGACCAGTCAGATTAAGTGTAAAACGAAATGAGAAGTGAAGTGAAATGGCGGGACAGGAAATTCGGAGGATGTAATGAAACCACACAGCATGCGCCTGACGATCTGGAGAAACCGGCGAAAAATTCAAAGGATCAAGTCGGCCAGCCGCTAGTGTGGAACCTGTGACCTCCACAGACCAAGTTGTCTGATATGTCTTCTGGGAAAGAAAAATAGAATTCTTTTCTATGTTATAATTAATTACACTTTATTTGTAAATGAATACAAATATACATGGTCAAGACATTAGCATCATTTTTCAGCAATGCCATGGAATAAAATCGTTGAGTTTAGTTTCCCAGTCTTGTGACAAAAGAGAAAGTTGGGCGAGGAGTTAAGACGCCGTCAGGGGTTGCAGAGTCTGGGGGATGGGAGAGAAAACAAGCCAACCGTCTCGATCTCATCTTTTCGAACCGTGTCACGTTGGATCCGAAACCAGTGCCTCCAATCACGACCACGTGACCTGCCTGCTGTGACAAATCACGAGCACCGGGTGATAAACACACCAGTCCCCCAAGAAGATAATTTAGAATCCGAAGAACTGTTTCTCCAACTTCTACAACCCAAGAGACTTTCTTTGTCTCAATCTATTCCACGTCAAGCTCCTTGCGCAGATCCGCAGATAGTGTATTTTCCATACAATATTGGGGAAAGGGGTTTTACAACGGATCTGGATATATTCCTATACGTACGTCACTTTTATATTATACTATATGAACATAACAACTTTTAAACATATTTCAGTCCACACAATTCTGAGACAATTTTCTATCAAAGCCGACAAAGTACTTCCTAACACGATGATCACTTCCTAAACTAATACATCCATGGTACATTAGGCCCAGATTTCAAAGGAAAATCCATTTTTATATATTCCTGGCTTAAAAAGCAATAAACTATACACATGCATTCAAGTAAACCTTTCTAGCTCTGACATTATTAGAGCTTAGTTGTCTGACAGTCTGATAAACGATAAACACATAGATCATGTTGTTTTCTTAATGAAGAGTACACCCTGTAAAATGCAATTTAGGTTCATTTGCACTCATCGCTGCAATAAAATCTGAATTTGAAATATATGTGAATCATTGGATGACTGAAAAGCAAGTAATGGTCTTTTAAACCAGATTATAACAACAGAGCTATTAGTTCTGATCATAGGAAGCTGGGTAAATTATAATATTGTGACAAAATGTCAAAAGACAATTTACTTTTCTGTCACTTTACTGTCTTCTAAACTTTTGCACAAATGCATAGTTCTCTTCTAGAGACGTTAACAGAGTGAACAACCGTTCCTGATATTACAACTCACAACTGTTTACTTCTCGTATCATGACTCAGTCCTTTCACTGTCTTTCGTCACATTCTCTGTCTCTTACACACTAACTTCCATGATAAAATCACGCGACGCTCATTAAATCTCTTCACGATGTGACGACACACGCACAGCTGTCTTGCACTCACTGACACACTTGACCTACTGAACTGTCTGTAGCTGAAGTCTCTTTATATAACGTCTCTTTATATGACGTCACACGGACCTTTCTTGATTTCCAAAAACTGGCCGGCAATGACAACCAGATCTTTCTCGAAGACTCTAGAAACCCTTTGTGTTGTCGCTTGATTGTTGTTAACCAGGTGTTCCCTCACGTGAGTGGCGTGGAGAAACTTGACCTTGTGCCTTTGTGAGTAGTGAGGTAGCCTAGCCCCGACCATCCGTTTTGTACGTGAGCTCGGCGTCACAATATTATACTAAAATAGCACTGTATGGGATTACATATCTTTGGATATATAATCACGGCCACAAATGCAGTAATATGGTTCAATACTTGTTCTTGGTGGCATTTGAAGACCAAGAGAAGGTATTTTATGCTGGTGTTTTTGGTAAAGGTTTTGCTCAGTTACTTTAGTATTGTACACACTATTTAATATTGTGAAAATTAAAATACTTCTGTCTAATACATATGGTCACACAAAGAAACTCATTCCTATAATTATTGTTCAAATAGAGACAGTCTCCCAAAAAATGTACAATGTGGGCAGGATTATACAAAGGAAATTGGATTCATTAAAATGTAGTGGCAAACCTTGCATTTGTCTCTGTATGTCTTTGGAAATTTTCAGCAAATTTTCACAAGGTATTGATTCTGAACTTGCTAAAAGAGATACAATGAAAGGCGATTCAGAGAAGCTGCTTGTGACGACATAATGCCTGATTTGCATAAACAGGAAATGAACATATTTAAACCTGTTCTCTATGACAAATATAAAAGTATAAGAAGCTAAACCTGAATTTGACGTACAGTACTTGTTTAAAAGTGTAATTAAACATACAAGACTGCGGAAAAATATCCAGAAGTGATACCATGAAAAGCCAGTATGACTAATTATTCATGCTGGACTACACAAAATTATAATGATAATTGTTTAAAACTAAGTTATAATCAATGATAAGGATTTTAAAAGCTGCGAAAGGAAGACAAGAATTCAAGGTACCGTAAACAAGGGTTACTTGAGCCCTTAGGGTTTACTTGAGCCCAAAATAAAAATGTGTTTTAGCGCACTCTCTATAGCACTGGGACAATGTATAGCACTTTGTTGGAACATTACTTAGAGCCTGAGTAGGATTTTAGCTCTCCCAACTTGCCACTAGAGTACAGAGTTGCATTTGTTGTTTAATTGGCAAGCTGACTGATTTTTATCCTCTGCAAACTTTTACTTGTATACCACATATTTATGGCCTTCAGAGTTCAGGTAAGTGTTTTTTTTAATTCTCTAATCCTCCTCAAATCATTCCACACATAATGTTTTGTTATGATGTGGCGTATGGCCATAAAGTTATTAGTTTTTAAAACTTGTCATCACAACCTGAAAATATGGGTTACTTGAGCCCAGCATAATTCTGGGCTCAAATAAACCTTCACCACAGTTTTGTCCTTATATGCAGTATTAACAAGGGCTCAAGTAAACTGCATGCAACTTTTACATTCAATTTATTGCTTTTAGGCCAATAGAAGAGAATGCCTTCCAAATGCATAAGTGAGTGAGTGTCGGGTTTAAGGGCCCGTCGACAACTTGGTCATTAGGGCCCCCAAATACATAAGACTTCCTGGCAGTCGCAAGTATGGACAAGCCCCTGTCATTGAAGAAACATTAGAAGTAGGAAATGTTTTTCTTGTAATGTGGAATGAAAGTGAATATACAGGTATTGTTCAAGATATGAAAGAAAATTGTGCTTTTCTAGGTTGCATGGCTCCTAAAAAGAGGCATGGATGTGGCCTAAGAAGAAGGACTTGCTGTTTTATAAGTGGGAGGACATTATTCGAAAGATTGGCCCACAAAAAGTGCTAAAGAGAGGCCTTTACCTTTACCGTTGCCTAAGTTGTAATTTTCTCTTTTTTAACCTTTGCAACACTCGTTTCTTAATTCACAACACTCACAAATGTGTGCATTTTTATCAAAATAAGCACGTTTTATAACTTTCTTGTAAGATAAAATGCGTATTTTTAAAGAAAATAAGTTCTACTTGATCCCAATGCATTTTAGCAGGCAAATAAAATACGAGAAAGTGTTTGGGCTCAAGAAACCCAACATAAGGGTAACTTGAGCCCAAATTAAATATGTCTTAAAAATATCGAAAACATGTCAAAATCAAAATATTTCTTGGCTCTATCCATTAAAGACATTCTAAAGTATAAGATAATAAAACTTCCATTTAAAAAAGGTATATTTTTGAAAGCATTTTCTGAAGACAAAGGAAATAAACCTGATATTTGGGCTCAAGTAACCCTTTTTTACGGTACACCAAATAATGTGATAATATTTAATAAAAATTTACGAGTGCATATTGTATTAAAGTATGTATTACAAGATTTACAGAGCATTTCATGAGATCATCGCCACCGTTTGATATACATTTTCTCTATTGGTGTTGACTCACGGCTTTTAAAAAATACAAGGCAACTAAGAAAGAAAAAAATCTGCTTCGTTGACAGTGCTGTAATTCAATATTTCCCGTTAAGATTTGAATACGAATTTGTAGTTTCTCTTACTGTAATGATTTGAGTTCCTCCTCCACTGGTATTAATGGCTTCAAGTTTCTGTTCAACGCTTATTCCAACACGCTTGTTTTTCGCTGCAATCTTAAACACAAATGAATCAACACATAAAGTAAAATAAACAGCAAGCCTCAGCAGTTAACACTTGTTAAAACGGTACAACATTTCTTTGAATGTGGAGCAAGAGATAGACATTTCAATACCTGTATTGGAATTTAAGACTGGGGCAAAATAATATTGTTAATTGTCGTAGAAACGCTGCCAAATAACCTAGGGTCCTTTAACTCCCCTAACTCACTCACTCACTCACTCACTCACTCACTCATTCACTCACTCACTCACTCACTCACTAACTGACTCATTCACTCACTCACTCATTCATTCACTCATCCTATATTAGTTTCCACCGCCCTGCTCCGTCGTTTCGTTTAAGCTGCATTTTAATTTTGTTCACAGTTTTTCGCGCTTAAACAAAGTATAACAAAGTGTTTGAGCTTATATTCACAAAATGATCAATGTAAAGTACACCCAAATAAAATAGTATTTATTAAATACGCTACTACCACGATAAGGAAATGACCAATTTAGTTAATGTTAATTAATGCTAAAGATGAAGTTAATGTATAACAGTAAAGATTAATTAGCCGCTTTGGGATTTTACTACAGATAACCATCAACTTAATAATGTAACACCCAGGTACTGAAGCTTGATCCTTAACTTTCCCCCAGAACAAACTCTGTAGTAAAACATGCGAGATTCGCAGTCAGGAGGTCCCGACTTCGATTTCTGTCAGGCCAGCCACTCTCACTATGGAAATTTTCCTGATTTCCTCAGGTCAGTTGACGAATGCTGGGATGATTCTTCCTTTGCCACGAATATCTGTCAATCATTTCCTTCTCTATGTTTCAGGGTTCTGGGACCATGATGGTGATTCATGTGTTGCGGCGGGACGGTGAAATTTGCGTTGTGTAAATATGTCCCTTGACGCTTGACTGGTCGACTGGAGCTTCTTCCTGAGAGTGTATCGCCTCATTCGGGCACCCCCAGTTTGGAGATAGCTAAGGTAGGATCATTCAGAACTGGTGCCAATCTGCAATTGTTAGGTTCCCCGAGCTATCTAACGTGCATCGTCGCCCGGATCTGATCGCCCTTTGGGTCTTTCCTTCATCCTCCCTGAGGTCATGTTGGAAATGCTTTGGACATACTATGTATGACCTGCGTGTCATGCTGCGCTCTAGTGATTGAAGGCTCCTCCATCTGACTAATACTATTTCTAAATCTTCAGGAAATTTCATTACACTCTAAAGTTTAATATTAGCTTAAGCCTGCTCTCCTCTGGTATATTTTTTTCTCACGTTTTGTTATGATCTTCACTTTTTCTTTTTTTTTTTTTTTAACGCAAAAAATCTGGTGTGTTGCATTCACACGACCTTCTCTACTGTACTAAGTATTCTTACAAACTATTATTACTCTCTTATTCATGCTAGTCGAGATAAACATGTGTAGAAATTATCTGATAGCTAATTTTCTTGTAGGTACAAGGGGAACACAGTAGGCTCTAAGCGATAGTCAAATATTTAAAGGGTGTGTTCGCTCTATGATGACTGATATTTTGTTCTCCTTGCATGACCAAGGGATAAAACATTAATAACGACTTCCCATTTGAGAACGGTCTATCAGTATTGCAAATTCTGACAAATAAGGAATATCTACGAAATGGTTCACTTAATAAAAAAGATCATTTGATATAAATTGTACGTTTTAACGAGATCTACATTTTGTATAGTAAGATCTGATCTATCTGTTTCGGTTTACCAGTTATGCAAAAGTCGTCAAGAGTATACAGCACTACACGGACTATAGCAGGAACATTTTAAAAGATACATTTCATTTGCGATAAGAATATCATGTTGCATTTTAATCAAAATGGTTAGAGCCATTTTTGAGAAAATGAAAATTGTCGCAAAATTTTCCAGGTAAAGGGTAGCTTAGGGTAGATGAGTTTTCTTCAAAATCTTCGTGTCGCGTTCTTAAATACCAACTTTGGGTTTTAACCAACTTCTCCTGTTTTAGTTATGCTGTACACACACACACACACACACACACACACACACACACACACACACACACACACACACACACACACATGTGGGCGCGCGGGCGTACCTTTTTCTAAAATTGATTTTCTTTGGGATTCAGGGGGCCTCAAAACATATATTTCCGGCGAAATCTGGACTTCGAAATTTTGAGTCCAATGCAATATTTCCCCTGCTTACTATACGAAGTAGAGAAAGTAAAAAGCGAATGCCAGGCGAAATGTAAAATCTTGAAACTTCTTGATACTGTTATGCCCCCAAAAGCTGTTTGGTTTTCAGCATCATGAATTTTAAAGCAGACCCTTGCCGGCTGTGAGCATTTTTCAGAGTTATGCGGGGCCAAGGTCTGCATGGATCGTCATCCCGTTATCTTAATTTCCTGTCCAAGGGAATGAGAACAAATGGCGACACTCCTTTCGTTTCGTTTACAGCGCTTTTGTGCAAGGTAGTTAGAAGGGAGACCAGACACTGTTCAAGTATGCATAAGAACGTCACACCTCGTGTTATATATTATCTACGTTTATATTGAGTGCATTGCGAGAAGGAAGTTTAAACAAAACACTCCTGTAACGTATAGCTCTGTTTCACATGGCGGCTTTGGGAAAAGCGAATTCACTTGCTGCAGCAAAAGAAATATAAAAATTAGCATTCTATATTTTTAGAATTTATACTATTCCGCTATGTTTCCTATTTTAATTAATCTCAATTATTTGGTTAGGCACGCTCAGATTTTACCGAAGGATTATAATGTCAATGGGAATTTCTAAATTTATTTCGTTCAGTTTCTGTTACTAAAACGAATGAAATGAATAGCACCAAAGCGCTAAAAGACATCTAATTATTAAAATAAACGATTGAATATTTAAATTAAATTAGTTTAACCCTTTCATGCCTGGTGTGTCTTATAAGATACATAGGCTTTTTTCCTATTTGTACAAGTTTTAACTTTTTTTTCTGCTATATTCTTGTTATACTGTCTGTCACCAATTAAAAATACATATTTGAGAAATACGGTTTGAATTGAAAAAAATTATTTTTTTTACAATTTATATTGTAGTGTTTTTTTTTTAATAAAAGAAGCAAAATCCATGCAACCGCAGTCAAATGATACCCCGTCATCATCCACGCGTGCCATCACACCGATTATTTTACGTGGGCCCTCCCCGTCCTTTACCACAGGCACATTTTACTGCGGTTGCCGAGACTCGAACTCACGACCTCAGCCAGCAGGCCGAAGGTCTCCCAGACCGCCTAATCTAAACCGGTTTCGAATTAGAGGAAGAACGGTATATGTAGCAAAATAATTCAGGCATGAAAGGGTTAAAATAAGAGTGCATATTATGCTATGATTCCACGTTGCAGTAAATATATCTATTACAGCATGTAAAGTGTCATGCATATATTTGGGCAATAGTTCCGTTTGTGTGTGTGTGTGTGTGTGTGTGTGTGTGTGTGTGTGTGTGTGTGTGTGTGTGTGTGTGTGTGTGTGTGTGTGTGTGTGTGTGTGTGTGCCTTATAATGTTAATTATTTAGAAGTTAGATTATAATTTGAGTTCTTATTAATAGCCTTTCGTCCTAGGAGACACTTTACATGCACACATTAACAAATTTTCACTTATTATTGGCCATTTTTACTTCAAAGCTGCGTGAATAAACTTCACCAGGTTAGCCTTTGTAATACAAGTTGCAATATTTTCACGAAATTTAGATCTTTGGCCACTATTTCTCAACTAAAAATATTTTATCCGTTATGTTATATCTTTTCACCACAGAATGCAAAGTATTTCTAACTACAAAGCACTAATGAGCAGGCATAGGAATTTCCAAGCACTAAAGTCTGGACGGAAGAAAACAAGCTTGAAATGCTTGAAATGCTGGACTATAGGCAAGGATATGGCAGATAACAGATCAGCCTCACATTCTTTCAGACTGCACTGAAACCGCTTTGTACAGACAGCACGGAAAGAAACCAACAATACTTTATTGCGAATACCTCATTCCTTACCGTTTGTAGGGTACCTTACTACGTCATACTTTCATTTTCATGGGCGATATGTTACCGTATCATGGCTTGTGTTCTATTTCGAACCAATAGAGCACATCTATGCTGGTTTTGTCAACTCATTGACTAATTACGAATAGATACAGCTGCCTACGTCATCTGGAAGGGAGAGGAGGTAACGTGTCCCTTATCAAACTGGTGGAGACCGATATCAAAAGACGCGCTCTACAAAAGCCCCTACAGACTATCAGAAAGTCGATGTCTAATACTATTTGTGCTCTGTGTACCTCTTGTGTAGATAACTAGATGCCAAGTGCTTAGGAATTTCTATGCCTCCTAAAGTTTTATCTCATTGATTTCAAGGTTAATGGAAAGTTTTACAAATAGGGAAATGCTTTCAATTTGAAAACATTGTGTAGATAATGCACTTCTCAATTAGCTATGTGCTTTTTCCTGTTATCATACGATGTTCACTTCATTTTTGAGGGTTCAGTCAATTAATCATGTTATAATAAAACTCTTAACGTCATACAACTAGTAGCTATGTTAGAGTTTGTAAACGTTGCATGAAGGGAGAGTTACAAATGGAAAGAAACAGAGTGAGTGACTGAGTCAGTGAGTGAGTGACTGAGTGAGTAAGGCTTTAGGACTCAACGAAATCGGCCTGAATGAATTAAAATATAGCTGGAGAATAAAAATAAAAAGTAAACAAACCCAGACGAAATTGAAATAAAATAAATTAATAATGAAAGGGACGGATGACACTCTCATTCGTTACAACGGAAATAACATGGAAAATTGTGCAAAAATATGTATGAGTAGAGATGACAGAAAAACATACAGGATGGACTGTCTCTTTTCCTTCCTATCACTTTCGCTAAATTCATGGAAGGAGTACCCAGAGAGGAAACAAAGGAAAGGTACAATAATATCATTCTTACCAAGTGATTGTCTCTATTAAAAGTTTTAACAATCTATTGATTTATTCTGAATAATGCATTTTTACCGAGCTAATAAGTGCAGAGACAATTAGTTATACGTTCCATATCTTTACGACTCTTGCATCAGAAAGCAATATTCTAACGCTCTTTGCGCTTTGAGAAATTGCAAGTCTAAGAGAACTGAAGTTTAAACCATAGCTGAGGTAACAGTGTAAATATCTTAACAGAAAGATGTATATAAATCTATGTTCTCCCTTTAAAAATACCATGCGACATTTCTGCTCCTTCCACGATCTACAAGTCTATAATTGCTGTAAGCTGAGTCCATTAAACATACTAAAAGAGTACATTAAGCAAGACTGAAGTCTGTGCCAAACATCATAATAATTACAGAAGTGCTAAAATTCGCGTGAGATTTACGTTAACCTTGTTACAAAATACGTTAATGAGTTAGGTTCTCCGTTTGTGTGACATCGAAAAATTAACGAAATTATTGTGCATTAAATAAAGCGCTGCACGGGTAAACGATTAGAAAATTAACTCCGCATGTATTTGCCCAATAAATGATAGTAACTTAGCGCGAAATATAAATTTCAACATTCAATTAGGAAACAAACTGTGGTACAAGGGTGTTACAGGGTTAAACTGGTGTTACAGGGGTGTGTTAGACGAAAACTGATATTTGAGTTCACGGATTTTGCAATACATCAAAATCAATTATGAGCAGTTACGGCATTCATAAAATGTCCTTAGTTGCTGCAACTTGCAGGTTGTCGTGGCCAGGCTACAAACGTTCAGTATGAATACCTCCGTAACATAAACCTTAAAAAAAAAAGAAAGAAATAAAGAAAGAAACACACACACACTAGTTAAAGAAAAAGGCTTCACTCCAAACGCCATTGATTTGTTTGAAAAAAATGAGCACTGGTTGTACAGGGCTTTAACACAATACCACTACATGACAGTTGAGCACGTTTTTGACTATGTCAATATAATAACTAGCTATTGTTTGGCTCTCTGGCATATATGACTTTCCATGTGAAAGTGAAGATATAGCAATGCAATGAACCGTGCTGTATGAGCAATCATTTTCAGGATAGGAGAGCCTACGTCTGTATACCTTTCAAGATACCACAAATATAGCTATATATGCAGTTCTGGAAGATAATGTAACTATTTTACCTCATTCGTATTGCCTTTATTTTCATTTATCATCTGAATTTCCATAGGACATGCGACTTCCAAAGTTGTAGTCACAGAGCAAAGGTGTCATTTATCGAAGTGTCCCTATATGATCCCTCAACTCCTGAAAGTTTTGGGTTGATTTCTGAGAAGGGGAAGAGAAAAAGGTATGCAAATGAAGGAAGTAAAATGAATGGTTAAAAATAAGTAATTAAAGATACTTTCAAATATGTCAAATATATTAAACAAATTACCCATTTAAGGGGATATGGAATGGCCTATCTTGACAACGTTAAAATGCGTCCTATATAAGGAACACCACCTGGACACAAACCATGATTGGGGTTGTCATTTGGTGACAGTGTAAACTGCCGTACTGATTTTCTAATTTTTTGTACATTTTCTAGATTTTGTCTTACTGCGAGACCATAATACGTCTGCAACCTCTTAATGACATCATCTGTGAGTCTCTGTCTTCCTACAGCTGTCTTTCCGTCACTATGCTGTGTGCAGCCATTCCCATATTTCAATAACTAACCCACTTCTAGGATATATATTGAGGTAATTCAACGGAGATCATGGAGAAAAAAATTTCCTACTTTCATATGAGGCAATAATCCAAAACTTCCATTTTTTGACAGAAAACACATTCCACATCTTAAAAGGACGAAGAAAAAAGATACTGCTGTGATGGAGTGGTCAGCAGGTCCCAGTAAAGATACCGCTAGTTAAATTTTCCTCAACTCTCTATACCTCCTAGACTCTGTAGGGATGAATGGGGAGTTTAAGAGAGCAGGCGATAAACGCCAACGTGCAGAGAGTAAAACCACCTACATCATCATAACGTTACAAATAAACGGACAAAACTTTAGCAGCTCAGCTTATGTTTTGGCTGGAGTTAAAGAATGACACAGAGAGACATTTACATTAACATTTTATGCTGCCCGAGCGCAAAGAAAATAAGAAAAAGTGGTATCCCGAGAGTCTTAAGAACTAATATTAAGGCCCACACAAGGACGAAGCAGCAAGTCATAATAATAATGCAGTTGTTACATGCTACTTCTATCCAACAATTGTTTGTTCTTCTTACTAACGCAATTATAGTAATAAATACAATTGCAGATGGAGACCACACAAAAACATTCTGAGTCATATTTTCGAAGAAATGACATACGCATGCTTTCTAGTGGTATTGCAGCTGAATGTCACTTCTAGTGAATAAAATACACAGAAAGGTCACATTAAGTCATAGACATTGCGTTAGGATTATATGCTATGCTTGGTAAGATCATTCTCTCTACAGTTTTACAGCGAAAGAACATTTCAACTTCAGATGAACAGTTTAAAAGCTCATGTTGTTATAGATGTCGTTGCTTATGAAACAACAATATGTCATTAGAATGAGTGCTGGATATAAACGAAGGTTCACTTTGAAATCAAACCTATTAATAAGATGAAGTAAATATACTTAAAATGCACATATTTCTAGTCTCGAGAACACTATAATGTCGCAACTTCATACTCAAGATGGACGCAAGATTACTGCAAAAGAGTTCGTAACTTTTATCAGTAATTGCTGCCAAGCAAAGTAAACAATTACTTAATAAGAAGAAGCAGCAAATGAACGAATTGTTATATTACAACAGTGTTTTGTTGTCATGCATATTTCCATATTTTAAGATTTGGTTTTAACTCTGTAAATATTTTCAGTGTGTCAAATGTAATTTGCTGATAAGTTTTGAAAAGCTAACATCTCTGAAGTAACTTTTCATGACTTAGAGGGTTCTTTCTGTGTGGTCTTGATATGTTAACAATTTACGCTGAGAATTATTTAACAAAATGCTTTATTCCCCGTTATGAACCGGTTTTAAAACACAAAGGTTAACGTAAAATTCGCAATATAGTCTTATTTTCTCACCTTTGAGTGGTTTATAAAATTTTAATGAAAGGTACATTGTTTCTGGACTTTAATAACACAAAGAATAATGCGGAAGAATATATATTTTATGTCACCGTTTAAAGCTTTCCGGAATTCTGGCAAAATCATTCTTGCTCATCAGTCATCATGATTATAAAAATCATTATTGTCGTTAATGTTATAGTGCTTATTTCAATATCTGATAAATTGGCTCACTTGCATGGGCATCTCGAAGGGGTGAGGGGCAAGGGGCGCCGCGGCTACCCTTTGGAAATTAATTAATTTAATATGCCGTCAATTACTATTAGACTATTATTTTAACCTTCAAGGAAAAAAGTATTTATTTATCACAGTATAATACGGTTATCCTCAACAAATACTATAACTCATCTTTTACAGTTTTAGGCAAAAGAATAACCAATCAATATTGTTTGATTGCAGACTTCCAACATGCGGCCCTCCCCTGAAAAAAATTATGCCGACGCCCATGGTCACTTGAGTATGGATGAGTATGGATCTCCTCTCGGGGTGTAATTGAAATGCCATATTTCATGTAAAACGGTGCAACAAGATACTTTCTGGACGCGATTTATTAACATCTGATTCATATGCCTTTAAATGTAATTTACGTGAATTAAAACCAAACAGGCGGCGTAGGCGAAAGCGCTTGAGACTCGCATTCGGAAGGGCGTGAGTTCGATTCTTTCCGACCGTGTACTCTGAGTTGGGGTATTCAGTGGTTTCCCCCTTGTTACTCAGGGTAATGCTAGGGTGCTCACCCTCATACCACAACTTTTTTCTCTCTATCATATTCCATTCTCATTATTTCCTTCTCATCCATTTTAGATTGTGGGACTAGGCGACGCTGTTCTGGGGGTTGCGGCTGTACGGTAGCTACACGCTCGGCAAAGGTTACTTCCCTGCATTGTTCGGGTACTGCCCGGTCAGGACATGCCTGCACAGTGGACACTGAGGCGCTTGTATTAGAGCAGGCGTGTCAAACAGCACTCGCCAGGTGTGAAAATATTCCCTTACTTTCCCTCCCTTCAAATCGGAGAACGAGAAAACAAAGCGAAAACCGGTTCTACTAGCGCGTGCTACTGCAATTAAGGAGGGGTGGACTCCTCTCTTCACACTCTGGGAGTGATGTTTGACATGCCTGTATTAGAGGAAACGGGTGGTATTGGCTGCGTTCGTACTGTAAGGGCCAGCGATCCCGCTTCTACCTGCGCTCTTTGTCATCCAGATCTGACCGTCCTTCAGATCTCTTCACTCATCCTCCAAGAGTGGAGATAGAGGAAAATGGGACCTAATAGGGCCTCGGTAATACGAGGGTCCATGCGTTGTCTATTTACCTTTGCCTTGACCTTTTACATGAATGAAACTCTACGAACTCAGATAAACAATACAGCGGCAACCGTTATTTGCTTTTAGCCTCTTTCTACTAAGAAAACACTCTGATCATGTCTTATCCGACGCGCAATGCGAATCTCTTCTGTCGTTAACAAGCATTAAGATAATTACTTTGTTTACTTTATTTGAATGCCGCAATGGAAGAAAGGTTTCTTCTATAGTTTGAATAGAGCTGTATCTTCGCCGCTAACAGGGGGAATCTTACTTCAATAAAGTGTTATGAATGACAGAGGAGGTAAAAACATACATTTTATCAGGTGGATAATGCTTTTGGAAGAGAGACTGTGTTGACGTTTGACTATTCGGTTTTGATTCAACTATATTGAAAGCAAAACACTTTAAGGTGAACTAGGTTATTAGAAAATTAGCTAGTTTTCCTTGTTTTCGGAACAGAGAGCACCTACCCACAGTAGATAAGAAGTATTCTATATATTCTACCCAAAATCTCGTTATAGCGCGCCATAGTGACCAAGCGTGTTATAAAATTCAGATAAATAACATGCAATATCTCCGAAATGGTTCACTACACAAAAATACATTAGATATAGGTAAATTGTGTGTTTTAACGAGAAGTACATTTTTGTGCAGTAAAATTTTGTCTCTTAGAGCATACCAGATATGCAAACGGCACACAGACTGCAGATGGCTTCTAACGACATTCCCAGAAAGTTCAGATTATTCATTCATTTTTCATAAAAATATCTTTAGCATATGGTATTTTAATTTAAATGTTAGAAGCATGTCTGAAAAAATCATTTTTTTAAAATGTTTTATATAAAGGGTAGGTAATCCCAGGTGTAAATGTTCCTTGTAAGATGCTGAACTGAAATACCAAGCTTGGTATGTAACCGACGTTCCGTTTTTAAGTTAGCGCTATTCAGAGATGGACACACGAACATGCACAGGGATACACATACACGATATCGTATTTCTGGTTGAAATGAAATGCTTTTCACTACTTCTTATATGTGGTAGAGAAGAAAAAATAGCATGTAACAAAAGCATAAAAAACGCTACTTCTGAAAGAGCACAGTAAGTTTGAGTAATGATTCAATAGATAAGTTTAAACAAACGGATAATAAAGACTTCTTTTTCTACACTACAAGCTTAGGTTGTATGCCTATGCCGTCTAGAGTGTTGCTATGTCGGTACCCTGATGGTCTATACTGCTATAATAATTTTTGATATTATTTGCGCCGATATAAGTGCTGTTTCCAATTTTTTGCATAGTGTCACCGCGACCATGGCAACTTAGGAACAGCGGTGGTACTATATAGCACATATGACACCGCTACCTGATCCATTGTGTGCCGTCCTTCTGCTTTCGAAGATTCACTTTGCCTGTTCGCAACAATTCCGCTCTCTAGGATGTTCCCTTTATGTTCTAATGGGAACTGGCTAGGATCCGGCAGTCTTCAGCAAGCAGTTGACAGTGAGTGTACAGTGAGCACCGATTGTTGTTCACTTGTAAATTGTTATTCAGCAGCTCAGTCGTGATTCGATTCGACGGATCAGTTGTGCTTTGTTCTGAGTTTGTGGAACAGTGTCTCAGATGTGAATCTTGCGTTACACTAACCGCATAAGCGACAAATAAGGTTGTATAACAATAAAAAGTGTTGTCATTTGTTACAGTACTGTAGAATTTTATCAGGTATGGCATGTATCTGTAATTCATATCTGGTATCTTAGTTTCATATGTGATCTAGTCTTATACAGTCATTTGTCCTTCCCTCTCTGTTTATGCTATTCATTTTCTTGTTAATCGTGAAGTTTTACTACCATAAAGAAATAAAAGGAATGACCATAGTTTTATAGAACTTTCTTCTTGTTTATTTCCTTATTGCCCTTCTTAATATCTTATGAACAGTTCCGCATACCTGTTGCAGTTTCGAAAACTTTGTAAAAATGACCTTTTGTAGTTAAAATCGCGTAGTAAGTTCGCAACCTCGATATCTAAATTCAGAGATTATATAGATAACACGTTAGAAGTCCCTCTTCCCTCTAGCCCCCAAATAGAAAATATTGATGAGAGAGGGAAAATTAGGGATGGAATTTTTTTCTTGAATACAAGAAAACACAAGCCGTCATACATTCTGACATTATTTATGGAAATAAATAATTGTCTTTCCACACTAGTGATGTGAAGGAGAGAGTTGGAAAGAGTAGAAAGAGACAAACATTCAATGCTGGGATTTGAACCACGGATCTTGCGACATCTGTCTGGTTGCTCTAACTCTGAGCTACCATTGCTCTCAGTCTCATTCTACCTTTACAACATTAGGGGATATCTCACATGGATTTGAAATCTCCTTGTGTGGTTTATTACCGGGATAAATGCGAGTGAGTTGGAGACAACCAATTGCGAACGTTATGAATTTCTGTGACGAGGGCTGGTAAGGAGTAACTAACGTAGCGTAAAACTGAAAACGGAAGCTAAGTAATCTCAAGTGGATGAGTGAACTTGAACATAGATGAACATCTTCTACCCCTAGCCAAACACATTATGGGCTGAATGCAGTAATGGAGGTGGATGTGGTGAGCATGTCACTTCCAAAGTCGCTTTGGTGCGACTTTCGAGAACCAGAGCCGCTATTTTTCCAAGCAGTTCCTCAACTGGTCCCCAAGGAGCACTATGGGCGCCGCCTATGTGTGATCTAAGACTAAAATGTGTTGCTTGGCTTAAATGAAAGCCTACACATTCTATAAATGTTTTCTATAATACTTTTCCTAAATGAGTTACAACATATTAATTGGAAAATCATCTGAAACACTTTTTTTTTGAAAAACAGGATTGCTCTATATAATATTATCTATTTGACTAAGATGTTTATAAAAACTTGCTCTGGATGGATTATTATTTTGTTTATTTTGGACATACTGCATAAATTTGAAGTCTGTAAACGCAATAGTTTCGTGGTTTTAAAATTTTAAAGATGGCAATGCACAGAAATGAAAACCTAATATTGTACACTTTGTATACAGAATTTCCAAACTAGCAGTAATGAACCTTAAACATTATAGACGATACATTTATTATGCTCTTTGGAAGCGAAGTGGCTTCTACTAACATTCTGTTGCATCTCTCCTACATCCTACGGAATTAAATGACAATGTCTCTGGAACTTTGCTCTTCTGGATCCTTCTTTCATCTTTTCTTGATGCTAGCTTCAAAGTGTACTTGCCTGAAGACCATCCAATCACCTCTAACACTACTGGAGTTGTACAAATGATGCCAGAATAAACTGTCATTTCCATCCTGTTCCTGGGCCCTAATGGCCTAGTTGTCGATGGGCCATTAAACTTTGAGTGTAGACATTCATTGGAATTTTGTCTTTCCTCGGGTGCATCTGTTCAATAAAAGCTCGCTTGTTACGTGTTTCACCATCTAAGGATAAACATACCTGCTTTCTCAAAAAGGATCGTGCCAAATTTAAATACCCCTACGCACAGCGAACTTTAAATTTCCCCCAATCAGATGTTTTGATGATAACGAAACTTCATGAAATTGTTCCCAATGCATCAATCAGTATAAGGGATAAATCATCATGTCACATCTTTGGAAGATACTGAACTGAAATACCAAGATTGGTATGTATCCGACGCTTAGTTTTAGTAATGCTGTTCAAACACACACACACACACACACACACACACACACACACACACACACACACATATACACACACACACACATACACACAACGCGTTATGTAAATTGCATTTTTGGACGCACTTAGCCTCAAAACATGTACTTCCATCAACCTTTTAGCAAATTAACAAAAGCTCTATTACACTGTTCAATGTTAAGAATAGGTTAAAATCTGTGGCACGTTAAAGCCAGGTTTCTCCTGTGTTAAATATTTTAACATTCGCTAAAGTTAAGACTCTTATGTGTTGTACGCACATGCCTTTCTCTACTCTAGTACAAACTGCTCTTAAACATGTTTATTCATCTATCCACAGATCAATATTTCCAGAAATTGTCTTAATGCTAGTTGTCTAGTAGGTACAAGGGGAATATGGGAATACAACAGACTTTAAGCAACATTCAAATGCGACACAGCTAGTGGCTATGTGTTGGATTTGAAACTTCGTCCTCTTTGGATCGCTAAGAGATATAAAATGAATAACGACCTCCCTTTTGAGAAAAGTATAAGTATTGCAAATTTCAGACAGATAATAAGGAACATTTCCTAAATGGAATTTTCTTCCAAGTATTATTGTTCATCTCTGTCACTCTCTTTCTAATTTGTGCTTATAGATTCTTGAATTCTATTTTAGAAAAACAGAGAAGAGTGGAGAAAAAGTAGGTATGGTTCCTAAGTAAGGGTAGGAAGATATCAAAGACATTTTAAACCTGGAATAAATAAATAAATAATAATAATAATAATAATAATAATAATAATAATAATAATAATAATAATAATAATAATAATAATAATAATAATAATAATAATAATAATTATTATTATTATTATTATTATTATTATTATTATTATTATTATTATTATTATTATTATTATTATTATTATTATTATTATTATTATTATTATTATTATTATTATTATTATTATTATTATTATTATTATTATTATGTGTTTTAATATATTTTTGTTTAATGTGTTTAATAATTATATGTATTTTCAACACATGATGGTCAAAGATTTTTCCGACATACAAAAAGTGTTTATGTTTACCACCTGGCTACATCATTGCGATAGCATACTTTCTAGTGCCAATAAAATAATATAATGTCGATCCGTCATGTCTACGCTACTTAAAAGTATACCGTATTACGTATAGTTCACTGACGAATAAGTTTAACGTACACACAACAGTTTAGAATCATGAAACCATTTACATGTACCATTGTTATGTAAAAATCGTTATTCCGTAAAGCGCAAACGTAATATATGAGCCAATCAGAGAGTGAATTTCACTTCAAGTTCCCCTAAAGCCTAACCGGTTACCTTAATCAGCAATGTCTCAAAGATGACTGCAATATTTACAAAAACACACTTTTTTCTCTCCAAGGATAGGTGTGCTATTTTAAATTCATACCTTTCTGTCTTCCCTCTATTCGGCTCTCCTCTTCGTCCTTCTACGTGAACCATTTTAGGCACGATTTACATGTTTTTCGGATAAAGTTTACTGTTTCATGTTACTCAGTTTGACGTTTACTGCTGCCCGTTTCATTCTCTGTTGATTCGCTACCTGTTTTATTGTAAATGACGACCGTCACATTTGTGAAGATATGTTATTGCGTCAATAAAAACTATTACAAAATCGGAAGTTTTACACAAAAACGTTTTCTTAACTATATAAAACTTTTCACAGCAACTAGAAAATTGAAGCAAGACAAATTAAGTTCTATTCTCATACCAGTAAATATGGGGAATGCTAGTATCTCATAAAATATACATATTTGCCACACAATAGAAATGTTTATTCATTGGTGTTTACACCAGAACGTATTAATGACTAAATAAAAGTTGAATTGGGTTTTCTATACGTAAAATCGTTTTCTTACTAAATAGAGCTTTTGTTAGCAAATAGAAAGTTGAAGCTACACAGATGAAGGTTCAGCTACTACAAGTTAATTTTATATTAGATCTTGTCCTTATTACTTTCTTTCTACGTATATTAAGTGGGGAAGTATTGTATTTCGACTCAAAATTTCGATGTAAACATTTCACTGGAAATATGTTTTGAGGCCTCTTGAATAAAAAAATAACATTTTTAGAAAAAGAATGCAAGTGTGTATGTTTGTGTCTGTGTGTTTGTATGTGAACAGCATAACTCAAAAACAGAAAGTAAATTAGAAACCATAATTGATATTTAAGTTCAATATGTTCAAGGCTGCGTAACAAACATTTTGAAGAAAATTCCTCCACCCTATACGTGGAAAATTTTTCGAAAACTATTATTTTTTCAAAAATGGTTCTACCGATTTTAGTTAAAATGCCAATATTTAATATATTTTTATGGTAAATGAAATGTAGTTTAGAATTTTATAGCTATAGATCTGTACTCCAGTTCACTCTTGATGACTTTTGCATGACTGGTAAACCGTAAGAGATAGACAAAATTTTACTGTACAATGAATTTAGATTCTGTTAAAACACAATTTATATCCAAATGCATTTTTTGTACTAAACCATTTCGGAGATATTCCTTGTGAGTTTTGCAATACTTAAACTTTTCCCAAATGAAAGGTCATTATTCATTTTATCTCGTGGCCGTGCAAAGAGAACGAGTTTCAAAATCTTTATAGAGAGACCAGCTTTAAAAGATTTGACTATCGCTCAAAGCCTACTGTATTCCAATGTACCTCTTGCACCTAGGAGAAAATTAGCAGTAAGGTAATTTATGTAATATTTATCTCAACTAAAATAACGTAGATAGAGGAGTAAGTGTTTCAAGGGAGAGAGAAAGCCATGTCATTGCAACACATCCAATTTTTAACATATAATTGTCATCGAGCGTGGCCTTTGATAGAGTCTGCAGAGCTTACAAATAAACTTTAGTGAAGTGATAATGCATTTACAAATACAATTTATTATTAATGACGGTGCTCCACAAACGCGTTGATCCTGGAGACTCAAACTGAAATAACATTGAACTCGAGGTACGTAGATGAAACACAATCTTTGTGTAATCCCTTGACGTGCATAGTAAAACCCTGGGAAGAAGCTTCAAAGGGATGCACGCACTCCAAGTTGCCACTGGAGGGAGCCACTGAGGTACAATATTTGCCTTGAATGTTTATCCTCGTGGAGTCAAACAATCAGTAGGCCCTCCATGTGCGTCATCTACAATACAGTCCACATGTCACAGTCAACGCCCAGCCTTCAAAACGCATTCAGCCGCCCGTCAAACCGACACGAATATCTTATTATAAGAACCTCTGCAACGCCTCCGTTATGCCATGCTGAAGCGAGTCTTTCCCTGCTGTTTTATCGGCTACATCTGCTCGCTTTGTCCTTCCTTTCTGCCTTTTTATACCCATTCCTTTCAAATCGCTTCATCGGTCCTGCTTCTGGTAGAAATTTGGTGGCTATCACCTTCCTGACGAATAATCTTACAAGAATAAATAAAGAGGCTCGTTATGCTGTTTGTAAAGTGCAAGTAACTATATGTGCGTATGTGCATACACAATGCGAAGCGTACTGCTTCGGCAATAGTAACCAGAGCTTCTAAAAATATGTCCAATACAATTGTTGTCAATAAGGAACCGTTTCGGAAGAAAATATTCGTGTCAAATATCTTGAATATTTGTAGCCTTATAACTTCTTGACGAATGGATATAAATGGTTTATTTGTTAATTAATTGCCACGCAAATATTGTGTGAACAATGCTGTTATGTCTTCATTTCAGTTCGAATGAATTTAGTCACAGTTCAGTGTTACCGTGGCGCTACTAAATCTGTCTTAGAGATTACATTTTGTATGGGATTTCAATACTAAGTTGTGACTAAGTCATTCGAATTGAGGTGAAAATGCATTACAGCATTGTATGCACAATGTTGATGTGATAGCTAGTGAAATAATAAACCATTTATATTAATTCGTCAAGAAGTTAGATGGCTCCAAATATTCCAGATATTTGACTTTTTTTTGTGAGAAACAGCTCTTTATTGGCAATAATTGTATTGGACATATTTGTTACATTAAGAATCCCTGGTTAACGTATGACAGAAGCAGTGCCTTCAACCCGGTGTATGTATATATGTGTGTGTGTGTGTGTGTGTGTGTGTGTGTGTGTGTGTGTGTGTGTGTGTGTGTGTGTGTGTGTGTGAGAATATGTATGTGGTATGTAGATGTGCATGTGAATATGTCGGTATGTCTGTCTGTGTGTATGTATTTCGGTATGTGTGTATGTAAATACATACGTTGTATGTATGAATTTCAATACCTGCGTTCCTCCGTGATCTTGGGGCAGAATGTTAGCCTCTGCTTCCGGAGGTCGCACGTTCAAGCCCGGCAGAGGACGATTGATTTTTTGAGGCGTAGAGGTCCTTATTATGGGAAATAAGTCTAGTGGTCCCGTGTCATAGATTTACGGAACGTAAACGAACCTCAGGCCTGATAAAGAGGCCTTTAAGCAAAATTAAGGGGTCTTTCACGTCCAAAGTTTAGAATGGGAGGCTGAAACCCAAAGCATTGTAAAGAGGGTCCATAAATAAAAACTCAATTTTATTTTCCATCTTCCCTAACCATTAGAGTGATTTCAATCTAACCTGGCAGTTATTACTATATCTCAGAAAAATGTTCTGATTTTACATGTCCCTACTGCATATCCAAGAAAAGGTTAAAGAGGTCACAATCTTAAAAGTGTAACAACGGTAAAGACTTGTGCACCCTATCTACACTACTGAATTTCATTCACGTAAACGACGTTCACTTATTATTTGATACCCAGGAAAAATATGTATGAAAGTTACTTAGCCCCACTGCATCCCCTAGGATATGGGTGACATTTCAGAAGTTAAGTGTGACAAGGAAATGTTCAGGAAAATACACTCATCCCGAACATAAAAAGACGAACAATTGGTCTTTTATATGAGGAAAGTCTCTGCTATTACTTTCAGGGTGTTTTCTAATTATTTGTAGCGTAACCCTAAAATACGTTTTTGTTCTTAGCATCAGATTGTAGTGTGCGATGGGAAAGGTAACACTTGGAAGTACCAGGTCATGGAAAATTATTGCACATAAACGATGCAACTTGGTTACTGGATCTTACGGTTGCACGCTATCTGATCATTAATGAAATGCTTCTCGTAGGCGTTCATTTCAGGCAAAATACTAACAAACAACCAACAGTAACTCTCTGCCCAGAGATAAACAAAAACATAGATTACCTTCGGAGGTGGTGTAAGAACTTCAGTGCATTTAAGGGGAGGGCAAATGATGAAAAATCCTAAAAATTGCAGTTTGGTTTTTTATTGTTATTATAACTTTGTTCAATTTAACGTATATTTTATCATAGTAGACACAGTGCTTATATTTCAAATACATTTTTAAATCTGGTACTGCGAAATCAACTATTTTGTACTATGACATACGTACCAATTTACAGAAAAGACATAACCTCAAAGAGTGGTAAACTTTAGCTCATCTTAGAAATGAAGTTTTCCTCTACAAAATGGTACAACCGTAGTTCAATTTATATGGCTTATTTGTTTGAAAATACATACGACGGTTTTCTTCAATTTTCATTTTCACAGTGTTTGCTGTGTATATATGACCCGTTTTCACAAAAACTATTGAATATAGCTAGATTAAGGTATAGAAAGAAAACAAAAGGACCCAATTGCTCTTGTAAATGTCCTTTGAGATTAATATGATGGAAGGTTATTTTTGAAAAAAGTAATTGCTGAAGCATTTTAACTATACTATAGTATACTATACTATAGTATCCAATACTTCTGTTTCAGAGCTATAATGAAAGATCAGGAAAAGTTCACTTCTGTTATAACCAGCATTCACGGAGTAAAATGACATTATTTCCCATACTTCTACGTATATTGTGTAGAACTATCTTCTAAGAGGATAAAATCCATGTCCTTTCCACCCAGCATATTAAATGCGTTTTGACTGAGAACCTAAGTATTTAAGCTCTAAACTTGCATAAAGATAAAGGTAAAAACAATATGTATTTGTATCACACTGAAAAAAGGAAAATGAAAGAATGAAGGAATGTGGAACTGAACGCATAGCCAACGATTAAGGATTCCAAGCCTGATGACTCGGTCACACTGCACCGGTGGCCTAATCCAAGAAAGCTTAGCTCTGCCGGAACCGGGAAGAAACTAGACCCACCTGAGGTGGCTAAGAGAAGGCTGTCATATGGCAGGAACGAAAAGGATTTTCCAACGAGCAAGTGTATGTGTCATCCGACAACGCTCGACACTGCAGAACCCTAATCCTGCCTAAAACATCAAAGGGGAAGCAAAACGATGGGAAATGAAAAAAGGAAATCAGAAGTAAAAGAGAGATCGCCGTAGCATTCGCCTTGTCACCTAGCCAAGGTAAACCAACAAAAAACAAAAAGAAATTGTGAAAGCGGAAGGCCCCAGGAATCGAACCCAGGACCTCCTACGAACCTCCTACAGTACCTTTGAGCCATCGCACTTGGCGGCAAGAAAGTACCAAATTCATAGTTTTAATGGAACATTTTAATGGAACATTTTAACGGGAAAAAAAAAACGAATAAGGAAATGCAAAGTACTTAAAGATACAGCAAAATGTATCTATAGACAGCTAATGTTATATGCTTAATTTAAGTTAGTCAGTGACAAATAAGAATGATAAAATGTCATAAAAATTAATTTATATGCACAGTTCTTAATTTTATATCCTCTTTACCAGCCCAAACTTCTTCAAAGCTACATTTATTATAAGAGCAACGATAATGAGGTTAAAGTAAAAACTTGCATACAAAGTAGGTTAAAAACATATTCTTCTAGAAATTATCTTCTGTCTTTGGACTGAAAATTAATATTATATTTACATCCCTTGTACATAGTAAAGCACTTTCAACTTTACATTAATGCAGCCACTCAAATTTAACTGTGTAGTATAAGTTGGAATAATTGTAAAAGAAATCCCCATTTCGAACTAGAAAAAGATATCCCGTTTACAATATTCTGATGAACCAAGGTGTCTCGCTTCAAATATCCTATTGCACGAATAAAATCGTCTATATCCAGAATACGGTGTCATTCAACACAATGCCGACTATTCAAAAACACTGAAAAAATATATTTCTTGTTTACATTCTTTACCATTATAAGGGTTGAGATGAAAAGACTATACTGCTACTATATGTTGATGCCACTGAAGCGGATATAGAATTCATGTTATTTTACATTTACCAGTGATCTCACTAGAGTCGAAGAACATTTTCATTATCTTTTTTATGTTTTTAATGACCAATGTCAGTACATTCGTCACCAACTGGGAAATCCCAGAAGGAATATCATGGCAAACAGCATTCAGAAACACAAGCGGTTCAAAGTGGTTTAAGTAGGACCGCTAACGTAAATATATCCGACTTTGTCCCTTAGTCTGGGAGGAGATAGGAACAAAGAGAAACCAAAATGCATACTGACTTCTGGACGACTGATATCACAGTACTATTCAACACCAATATCTACTTTTATGCAGTGGTCGAGTATTTAAATACACAAGACAACTTTACTACCACAATATATTAATACGGCAAGGTATTACAGCGACTTAAATATGGAATTTTATTTCACTAACATGCCATGTATAAAAGTAATTGTCGACATTATCAATATTTCGGAATGAAGGAGAAGGTGTAAGGAAATTAGACGGTGTAAACAATTTTATGGTGTTTTCAATGCTAAGGATAGTTTAATAAAATTCTATTCATGTACGTAACTCTATTTTTGTGTAAAGTGTGCAACTTTAGGTGGTAGACTGCTATAGTATTGAGAATGTCAATAGATTATCTATCGCTTTATTCACTTTCCTACAAACATTCGTTTTCTTTACCACTGCTATCACCCACTGCCACCAACGTGACCGCCACCACCGCCGCCACTTTCTATTTTGGACTTATGATGTCCAGAGACATACGTATAATACATACACATACACACCACAGACCCTTTTCTAAAAATCCGTTTTTTAAACCAAGGACTCTCAAAACATGTATTTTCGCTGAAATCTTGGTATCGAATTTTTGGGCGGAACACAACTCTTCTACTTTAAGTAGTAGAGATGAGGTACAGTGCGGACGGAGGGGATTCCACACAGAACCAACTGTTTAGGTTATTTTATGTCAGATCTTGGTAGGAAGGAATGAAATGAAAGCGCTCTACGGGCGTGGTGGAACCCGGGCGAGAAACGCAGACCTAACGTGTGCTGGAGATTCTTCATCTCGACACTAGGGTTGCCAAGCAGTCGACTACAACACCACCCATCCGCCGATACCCTGCATGTTTTACACGCTTTTGGTGTTAACGCGTGTGCATGGTCCCGTAGGTTTGTCAGGTAATGAAATGGTGGATTTGACAGCAAAGGTGGCACCACAAATCTCAGTATTACCATCTCCCGAATTACTTCGGAAGACTTTGGGGCTTGAAGTGCAGAGAACAGTGCTGTCGTGCTGGCACGAAGAGTGGTCAGCTCTCCGCGGAAATAACCTTAGAGCGGTGAAGAAGTTCCGATAAACTGGGTAACCTCTTCTCGTGTATCTCATCGCGAGGAGATCTTGGTTCTATTACACATTGGTCAATGCAATTTTGCGTATGATTACCTTTTTAAGAGAGATCCTGCTCCTCTGGGTTCGTTGCCCCTTACGTGTTGCTAGAGTGTTTCCCTAGTGCACCTTAGAGACTCTCTGCAACCACCTTTCAGACTTGCAGAGAACAATCGAATGAGTTATAGGTAAACAGTAACCTAAGATTTTAGCATTTTAGATATAGTTTTTCGAGCTTTTTATAAGTTATAATTCTGGCCTTTGCCTCTTTGTTTGGTGTATTTATCTATATTTGTTTTTCTAGTAGTATTTTAATTTACATTGAAATTTATCTTTGGCTTTTGCCATGAACTATTTTATAAGCGCTTTGATGTCCAAGTAGCTGAGGGCCCTTAAAACTACATAATTAATAACCCATCCGCCGAGAACAGCAGTTCATGAAGTCTTCACGCAGCAACGCCTAACTCGCTCATAGCCAAGACTTCTGAACCTGATTGGACATTCAGGGGACGTAATTATTCTTCCCAGGGGATCCGGAAAACCTTCTGAAAAAAAAAAAAAAATTATGAACCAGGATGATAGGCCGCGGGAATCGAACCACGGCCTGCTGAATGTGAACATTATACGTTACCACATAGCCATCCCACTCGGTTTCTAAATATGCAGTTAAGAAAGTAAAAATATTCAGTTTTCTTTTTAAGATGCACGTGTGTATAATCGTCTCTTTCTGTGTTAGTCATAACAACAGAAAGGTTTGCACTGAAAATTCTCATGTTGCTCAAAGTCAAAGGTTGCAGTGGGCAACACTTTAGTTCTTTGACAATGCGTCATGTCAAGACATAATAAAGTAATGATAGATATGAAAACAATGCACTTCAAGGACATCTCACTTCTTCCTACTCAAAGTGCATGCAATGTTATTACGTAACTCAAATTACTTAATAATGCAGGTGCTGAAATAAAATGGTGTCAATACTCTTATGTTTCTTTTCTTTTTAAACATACCGGATATTCTACCTTACTAGAGATTAAATGGTAAACATAATTTAGATGGCTGGCCTCATTCTTTTTTACTTTCTCTACTGATAAGTAGGGGAAGTATTGTATTCCACCCAAAAATTCGATGCCGAGGTTTCCCCGGAAATATATGTTTTGAGGCCCCCTGAATCCAAAAAAAAGCATTTTTAGAAAAAGGTCCATGTGAGTGTATGTGTGTCAATCTGTGTGTCAGTCTGTGGACAGCATAACTCAAAAACGAAAATTCGGTTAAACACCAAAGTTGGTATTTAAGTTTAATGTCTTTCAAGAATGCGACACGAGGATTTTGAAGAAAATAGCCCCACCCTAAACTTCCCTTTACATGGAAAATTTTTCGAAAATTTTGATTTTCTTGAAAAGGACTCCAACGATTTTGATTAAAATGTCATATGTTTGAGATATTTTGATGACAAACAGTCGTATTTACTCTGGACGACTTTTGCATTACTGGTAAACCGTTAGAGATAGACCAAATCATACATTCAAAAAATGTAGATCTTGCTAAAACACACAATTTATGTCTCAATAAATTTTCTTGTAGAGTGAACCATTTCGGAGATATTCCTTGTTATGTGTGTGAGTTTCGGAAAACTTAAAACTTTCGTGAAATGGATCATTGTTGTTCATTTTTTTATATGTTAAGTGTGCAAAGACAACAGAATCTCAAAGCTTTAAGACATTTCACTATCGCACAAAGCCTACTGTATTCAAACATTCCTTTTGCACCTACAAGGAAATAAGCAATAAGATAAGTTGTATAAAATATGTTTATCTTAACTAACACGAAGAAGATATAGGAATAAGAGTTTGTAAGAATGGTTAGTATAAGAGTAGAGAAAGTCATGTGAGTGCAACACATCAGATTTTTGGTCAACTAGTTATACATATTACTTCAAAAACCTATCAGCTAGCAAAATAACGACTTTCTGTTTCTTCCAAGGTCAGTTATTTTTGTGACAAATATAACTGAACCTAGCATAACTGAAACATCCGCAGCAAGTTCTTTAATTTTATATATTAAAGGACAAAAGATCTTATAGCACCACACGGTTTCTCTACCTCTAAACTCTTAGCGTGAAAGCCCCTAAAGGGCCAAGGCTTGCCGTCTGGTCGCTGCGTCCTCCACCACCGCCCACTAAAAGTGTCATGAGTAGGGTGCTGTACTTGAAAGTAGAGTGTGGTCAGCGTCCCGAGCCCTCCGGCTAGTTATGCGGCCTACACGACTTGGGGTCGCTGGTTCTCCATCAAGCAGCTTCTCAATTGGACCCTCCGGGACCTAGCGAGGATGAATGCGGGGGAAAAATCCCTACGAACCCGGATCCTCCGCCCCAGAGGCAGGCGTACTACCACTACCCTATGGAGGAGGTCATTTTCTCTATCCATTAAAATTAATTGCTGCACTAAATTACAAACAAATCACACGAAACAATGTATTATGTTATATCTGCTTACTATTAATCAAAATGATCACGGTCAGGAATGGTTTAAGTATTATAAAGAACATACGCAAGCGTTTAGAAAACAACGACACTACACGAGTACATTTGGACAAGATTTCCAAGCCTATGCTAAAATATTGGAAAATTCATATTAATAACGCCAAATAGTATCATATAGCTAACGGCACCTTTTCATTTGAACACGAGGGGGACGATTTATTCCAAAACCATCCCTGCTATTAATCGGGTTAGGATAAATGGCAAGAGGCACTTGCTATACTTGTTATAAAATAATTAATCTAAAACAGTGGTTTTCAACCTTTTTCATGACACGACCCCCCTACTATCAAAAAATATTTCGCGACTCCCCCGACCCTTTATTTCATGTGTTAAAAATATATAATCCATTAAACAATTTTAGGCTTTTGCGTTATTAGGATTTGGTTATAAATATATAATTAAGAACGTAAAACATATTTTAAATCGAATACATGGTCAATTGATAACCCCCCCCCCCCCAAAAAAAAAAAAATTACAAACACATTGTTAGGGTCAAGACTTCCAGCGCTAACTGTTGGTAACACTCGGAATTCATATTGGTTCCGTGAAAAGTTTCGAGACGTTTCGTTACGCTTCGAGATGATTCTCGCTAGAATGCGCTGGCCTATAAATAGGGCGGTCGACCGCAGCCACGGCAGTAGAACGCAAGGCCGCAAGTGGAATCGGAAGCAAGACCGCGATAAGTGGAAACAATTCGGAAGTGAAACAACGCTGTTATACGGACTGTGTGTAAGGTGCCTTGGAGTTGGAGTAATTGTAAGGTGATTTGTGAGCGTGAGACACTCGCGTTTGAGTTGTTTGTTATAATTGAAAATGCATAAATTCCTGAAAAGATCATCAGAACCATCAACGTCCACCTGGAGTAGTGGAATAAAGAAAAAACGTCGTTATGACGACAATTATTTGAAATTTGGGTTTACTGTGATTGAGAATAAAGCGCAGTGCGGAATTTGCTTGGAAATTTTGTCAAGAGAAAGCATGAAGCCATCGAAGTTGGTACGCCACCTAAACACAAAACATCCTAATGAAAAAAATAAACCTGTGGAATTTTTTGAAAGAAAATTAAGAGCTCTTGGACATGAAAAAACTGCTTTAGGACAAATGTTCACCCTAAATGAGAAAGCGTTGCTCGCTAGCTATCGAGTAGCTTTTCGTGTGGCTAAAGCAGGAAAACCTCACAGTATTGGCGAAAATTTGATTTTACCAGCGGCTTTAGATATAACAAGATTATGTTTGGCAAGCAAGAGGTCGAAAAGCTCAAAAGTATACCTCTCTCCCACAATACCACCCAACGCAGGATAAGCAATATGGCGACTGACATTCGTGATCAAGTCATAGAAAAAGTAAAGAAACGTTCCTTTGTGTTCCTTTGATGAATCAACGGATATTGCGGGTTGTTTGCAATTTGTAGCTTTTGTACATTTTGAATCCAATAAAACATTAATGGAAGAAATACTATTTTGCAAGGCACTTCCCATGAATACTACAAGCCAGTGCTTGCATAACATGCTCTTTGAAGCTACGCAAGATATGAATATCGAGTGGGCACAAAAATGCATTGCTATTTGTAGTGACGGAGCAGAAGCCATGACTCAAGGCTATCTCTAAGTAACAGGCCTGGATATGCGATTCGTGACGTCACAACGCGAGGCCGACGTTCCAAGCAATTCATACGGAATAAACACATGTTTTACAGCATTTCTGCGCTGGAAGAAGCGTGCATTCGTTTATATTTTCACATTTCGTATTAAAAGTTAATGTGTGTTAGTATGTTAGTGGAAAACATGCTTTGCCTAGTTGTTAATGGCAGAGCATCCTTCTTACGTTCACAATGCGAATATATCTCCAGTTTCTTTCTTTCTTTTTTTTTTCCTGTAGATAGTACCAAACTGTCTTGTTTAATAATGCAGTAGTTTTTCAAGAGGATGTTGGTTATTACTTTTATTATTTTCCTCGTCAAAATAGCACTCGGTAACTCGCAATGACTAGCATTACAGTTAGCACCGATATTATTAATGTCACATATCTCAGCACCTAAATGTAGAATTAAGTTTCTCTGATTTTCTACTTGAAGAAATTTTTGTTCTTATGTCTCAACAAATTTGCTACGTTTTCGTGATCACCAAGCATTTTCACCTTCTCTGATAAATATTTTAAATGCAAGAGTTTCTATCAGGACTGAGGGGTTGAGAAAGCTCTCTGAGGTAACCAGGATGGGGTAAAGAAAGAACATTGGAATCACGTAACTGTCTGTGAGCTGCTGGTTGAGAAAAATAAATTGAGCACGTCCATAACAGGGTATCGGGCGTATATTTAATTTACTTTTGACTGACCAATTTTACCTGCTCTTCTAGGAATTTAGGTTTTAGATATTCTGTGGAATCTTCATTCATGTCCTTCCAACATTCCTTTAAAATTTTACCCTATAGAACCTTAATAATAAAATTGGAATTAATTTTTAATGCTGCTACAATTTGGGGAATTCCTTCAGTATCAATTTTCACAAAAATTACATCGTTTTCTTTTGTGATGACGGTGAATCCCTCTAATTTCATGTCACTAATTCTATTTTTAAAGCTCTGAAAATCAACAACTTTGTCGTTTTCGAGTCATTTACGAAATGCTAAGGATTTTCAATAAGTTCAGGAGTTGTTCTGGGTCTACAAAACGCTTCCATAATTTCGCGTAGCAATAAATTCCTTCACTGTGTGCTGTTCAGAAAAATGTTTAATACATACCACACCTGGTTCATAAATATCCCTTTGAATAGCACATACCCACCTATCCTCCTGTGTGGATCCTTTGGAAACGAAAACACTGTAACCTACTTTTCTACATTTGTTTCATAGTTTGAGGTACAACCTGGCACACACTTCCTAGGCAGTTTGTATTAAAAACTACACCACCTTGCAATTCGATTTTTCGCTTACTTGTTTACTGACACGTTGTAAGGCACAAGCAACTTCTTAAGAGTTCCAACCACGCACTGATATGTAGCATTCCCGTATTAAACAAGCAAAGCACGAGTCCCCGTGATGACGTCATTAACGTAATCTCTTTCCGTATAACAGGCCTGTTAGATAAATATGGCCTTGCATGACTGGTGCAAAGAGTGGATTTATTGCTAGAATGAAAGAGCAGATGCCAAATGCTTGTCGGATGGATTGCTTTCTTCATCGCCAAGCTCTTGCAGCCAAAACCTCGCCACAAGAACACAGTCAAGTTCTAAATATTATTATTAACATTGTAAATTCTATTAAAGGAAAAGCGTTGCAGACCCGATTGCTTCGAATCATTTGTGAAGATATGGGGACACGGTAGCGCAATTTGCTTTATCATACAGAGGTTAGGTGGTTATCAAAAGGCGAAGTACTAACCAGAATTATGGAACTTCGCGCTAAACTATTAGTATATTTACAGCAAGCCAAGTCACATTACTCTGAATTCATTTCTGACCCGGAATTCCTTTTGAAATTGGGTTTACTTTCTGACTTATTTGAGCATTTAAGTACCTTGAATAAAAGTCTTCAAGGGCATGATGAAAATGTCATTACAGCAAAAGACAAACTCCATGGCTTTCTAAAAAAGACTGAATCGTGGTCAGCTTCTATAAATCAAAACAACTTTGATTCCTTTTCGTCAGCACAGTCTTTCATTGAAGACGTCGGAAGCGAGATAAACGTCAACTCATATATATCTGGTATGAAAATGTTAGATAATTTGAAGAAAGAATGTGTCATTACTTCTCAGTGCAAGAGATATCAGATAGCACTGGGCAAATATGGATCTTAAATCCGTTTTTGAATGCAGCAATAAATGAGGCAAATTTAGCAACTAAGCTCAAAGAGAATCTGCCGATGAATTATCTGTCAATGGGATGTTACACTTGGAATTCAAGTCTGAAAATTTGGACACCTTTTGGTTAAAAAGAAAAGCAGAATACCCGGAATTAACAACTGAGGCTTTGAAGTGTTTGATTCCATTTTCTACCTCGTACTTGTGCGAGGTGCCATTTTCATCAATGGACCAAATAAAAAGTAAACTAAGAAATCGCTTAAATTTGGAAAATGATTTAATACTTATGTTGCAAAAATGGATCCACGATGGGAGAAATTGATTGAACAAGCTCAAGTCCAACCTTCACATTAAAATGAACGAGTACTTGAAGATTTTATTTTTTGTTAATGTGTTTGTATAAAAAACATAACGAGTATCATTTTGTTAACTTTTTCTCAATAAATCTACCTTTTTAAAATTTGTTGATTTTTTACTGAGTTCTCTCGATCACTCGCGACACTACTACAGACTTCGCGACCCCCCAGGGGCTCGCGACCCACAGGTTGAAGAACACTGATCTAAAAGAACACAGAAAATAGATTTATTATTATTCATACTTTCATGGCGGCACCGTATTTGACTGGTCAGACAGTCCGCTTACCACCTAGGTGGCCCGGGTTCGATCCCAGGGACCCACATGTGATATTCGTGGTGGACGAAATGGGATCTGGGCGGGTTTTTTCAGGGTTCTCCGCTTTTCCCCACCGCTCATTCCACCAATTGCTCCACTACCTTTCCATTCGCCTATGGCGCCTACATTTCATATCATCCTCTTCCTCACTGTCATACCTGGCGCTTGGCTGACCACCCACTTCCAGGACTCACTCTGTCCGGTCCATAGGTTTCTATGCTCCTAATTCCTACGTAATGGGAGGGTAATCAGAGAAGAAGAAGAAGTAGTATTTCTCACTTTCAATGGAACTGCTTTTCCCAAATTTCAGACATCATTTTAGACAGTTCTTAAACTTTATACGAAGAATAGTCTTAAAACAGTAACTTCTCAGAGCATTGCAACGCGTGTAGGTTCAGAGTTACGTAATTCCTGTTTGATAGAAGCTGGTTTTTTTAATACGGTCACTGAGATCAACCTAATAATAGGTCAGTATCGCCGTGAAGAACCGTATTCTTTCCAGAAACAGCCTGTCTACATGAGGACTTATTTGACTACTCATACCAATTTTCAGATGTATTCTACAAATAGTTACAACAGCGTCTATTGCTACCCACTTCCAATTGATCATTACAAACACTCACATTTTCCTTGGGACGATGCTAGATAATATTTACTGACACATGGCCAAATGGTTAAGACGTGGACTCCTAAATGTAAGTTAGGACCATCGCTAGGACCATCTTGCCTGGATGAGACTTTTCCCAAGGTTTTCTCAGCCTTCATAATGAAAGCTGGGGAAGTACCTTAGGCCTGAACTGGTTTCTTCAAACATTTTGTTTCAAAATTATAATTTTATTTTAGATACCATTAGTATATATAAAAAGCGACGTTATACACTACTTAAGTTTTCTGGTTATTAACATCCTCCAACGTAGTGTCATTATCGGACGGTGCATGAATGAAATGGGTGAAATGAAGCTCAAATGAGCCCGCGGTTATAGGGTATGTAGTTACCCTACATTCGTCATCTCAGGATAAGGGAAAACCTGGAAAGAAACCTTATCCGGATAACTCACCCTAAGCGAGATTCGAACTCGCGACTTCTTGGACATGGGGCAGACACGTTACCACCACGCTGCAGAGGTGGGCTGCCCACTACTTAAACATACATGTACATATATACAAAGTGGCCCATATAAAGTGTTACAGGTAAATAAATATCTCTTAAATGAACTAAAAGAACCAAATGCCAAGAATTTCAATCTTGCCTTCTTACATGAAAGTATTTGTATATTGTGGTTCCTCATATTAAACTAAGAAGCTTTCATTAAAACATGTTTTTTTTTTTTTTTTTTTTTTTTTCCTAAAATGAATTATTGAGCTGTTACAAGATGTTCTCATTGAATACGTGATATCATTTTAGTACTACGTGAATCCAGGAGAAATTATCCAACTGTTCAATGAGAGATACGGGATGCATATGTCAGTATGAGAATATAAATGTGGTATAATATCAGCAGGGCATACGTCAACACCTAAAGGTGAAATTTGATGACAGGTGGATTGGACGTGCTGGACCTATAATCTGACCTCCTCATTCGCCCAACTTAACCCCCTGGGACTACCTTTTGTGGGGATACCTAAAACAGAAAGCAATTTTCAAGACACCTACATCTAAAGAGAATACGAAATTTCGAATTCGTAAACTTGTCGCACTATTAGCCCCTGTATCTGTTAACAGAGAAAATATTCCCAAAAGAATTGTAAATGCTTAGATGTTAACGGAGGCAATTTTGAGCATTTCATATAAAAGCTAAACCAAAACCCCAGCGCAACAGCCCATTAAGAACCAATATTTGCCGCCCAGCCGCTGCGTTGTCCACCTCTGACCACTACAGGCGTCATTAGTGGGATGCAGTGAGCATTTAATATAGGAATTTAAAATAATAATCTATTTGTTCAATCCTATGTTCCTCTAATTTATACGTACTTGAAAGAAAATAGCTGAACAATTCATTTTGGTAGCAATATTGTTTTAATAAAGTTTCTTAGTTTATTGTTGGAAACCAGAATTATACAAAACACTACCACGATTTCATTTAAAATTTTGAGATTGCGCCCCGTGGGTCCCATAAGGGGTGCATAAAAATAATTTCAAAATCACAACTTCGAGAGCCCCTTGCTACTATAAGATTGGAATTCCTAGCATTTAGTTTTTTTTTTCTGTTTGTTGAAGAGATACTCACGTCTGATACTTCATATAGGCCACCCCGTATAGTTTGAAACCACAATCCTTCTAGTTTTAGTGTGTATTTATCAAATATCAGGAGTAGCTCGCACACAAGCTAGGCAGAATGGAATGGAATTCAGCTCATCGGATATTGAGGGAAATGAATAAAGGTGTAGCCTTCCGATTTACTGGACCAGAGCCAGCTCTAGGAGATAGTTTGGTAAGAAAGACTATCCAATATAAATCATCATAAAACCTGACGTAAAACTCCAGGATATAAGCACAGTAAACTACTTATAAGGAAACCATGTAATTAAAGAGCTGAAAACGTGCTCGAATACAACACACAACATCTGAGAACAATTCTTCTTTTCTCAGAGAACATGCTCCGTCTGCAAAGCAGATGGTACTGCTGCAGGGTAACTTAGGTTGCAGATATAATCAAAAGGAGCTGAAGCGCGCAAACATTTATATTTGCTACTTTTGAAAAGATATTTTTAGGCCCACAACGTTTTGTGAATCGTGTGTGTTATGTAATTATATTCCATGCTTAAAGATGTAGCTTTAATGAATTGGTACTAAAAGTAGCACAAGTTTATAGGCCAAGGAACTTCCGGAGTAAACGCGAGAAAATTTATCGGAATAGATAAGATAAAAGATGCTCTGGAAGCAAACGAACGATCAGTTAATAGTCCAGACTTATGTAAGTTGTAACCGTGACTGTAAAGTCAATAATAAGCTGGTCCGGTGGTATTTGTCTCACAAAACATAACAATAGAATGAGGGCCTTCTAATTGCTAATCTTAAAGGGACGCGCTCCGTGATTAAAACGTTATTTAAATACCTTAAAATGATGGAAACGCTATAAAAATATATTTTCTTAAACTAGAAACATAACATAATACCAAAACCTAAAAATGTACATTTTGATCCTATAGAGTATCATACTCCCATAACGCTCTAACATGAAAACTGCACTTTAACAAGATAACTTCTTTATTTTTACTCCAAAAATTCGATATAAAATGCACCAGAATGACATAAATTAGAACACCTTCCAAGTGTGTCTGTGTGTGTGTCTGTGTGTGTGTCTGTGTGTGTGTGTGTGTCTGTGTGTGTGTGTGTATGTGTGTGTGCGTGCGTGCGTGTGTGTGTGTGTGTGTGTGTGTGTGTGTGTGTGTGTGTGTGTGTGTGTGTGTGTGTGTGTGTGTGTGTGTGTGTAATCCATGGTCGCCGCAAAATTTAAAGCTCACTATTGCTATTGTTTTTCCTGTTGTGCAAGTGCATTATGTCGACGCCAATGACCTCCAGGGTTCTACTACGGCAGATATGGGTTTGACAGACCCAAGGTCCAGAACCATACTGTTGATCAGGTTCCTCTAATGGGTGAGAGGGTATATCCTAAACGCCCAATGAACTTTGGTCCACTTATGCATTTGACCTCCAGAATTATACCTCCCTGAACACAATCTGATTGATACCTTTCGCCCGGGATGTTTGTGAAGGGTTGAGGCAAGGGGTGACGGGAGAACCGCGTAATTCCCAGCCCCTGATTATAATGTAGGACCTTTGTTCTATCCCTGATAAAATCAGTCCCGGGGAGGGGCTATTTCCTGAGCCGATGTACTCCTGAAGGCGATTGAGTCCCTCTGTCTATCTACTGAGAGGTGTTGCCTTAAGGGAGCAAGGTCCAGGTCAGGACTCTCACCTAAGCTGGGATGGTGCTCATTATGTGAGCATGCCATCGGAGACATTTGCAATAGTGGAAGATTAAGTCACCGTGACACATTTTGAAAAACAAACCAAAACAACTAAGATTGCTGTAAAGGAAGTACTCGAGTGTCATGGTCCTCGCTACTTAGTTACTTCTCTCGTAGAACTGATGACATAAAATGTTTTAATCGGTGAGCCCATTTATAATCCAGAAGGGCCTGGGTAAGATAGTGAAGTTGTGTACTAGATCTGGAAATTGCACACTCTCGGTTGAAGTGCACTCAGCAAACGAGGCAGCAATGACACAAAAAGCAAACATGTTAGCTAGCTATCCAGTGCTCGTTGATATTCACAGAACATTAAACTCCTTACGCGGTGTGGTTAATACCCGCACTAGAAAAGTAAGCTGTTACCTGTGTTTAAAGTCTACTCGTATCATGTTCCTAACAGTCAATTCGGGTAGATCTTCCACAAAGGATTACGGCAGGATATGAATAGATCGAAGGCCATACATCCCGAATCCGCTCAGGTGCTTTTAGTGTCAATACTTTGGACAAGTAAACTGTGTAACAGAGAAGATAGCTGTGTCAACTGTGAAGGCGTCGTGCACGACGATTCATATTTATTGCCTCCCAGTGTGTCAACTGCAGTGGTAAACATCCAGCTAGTCCCCGAGAGTGCCCCCGTTTTATGGAGGAAAGGTCAATCCACGAGATAGGAGTCAAAGATAAGGTGTCCTCAGAAGCGCGGAAAGTCCTAGGTATCCGACAATACAGCCTTCTAGAGTCTCTTATAGCTCAGTTGCAGCTAGACCGGCACTGAAAAGAGAAATCGCTACAAACCAGCGATCAAAACGGAGCCACAATTTCAGAAAATATTCTTGTAGCAAACACGGTTTTAAACCCATCAACATCTACAGGTAAACGTATGTTTCCTACCAACTCAGCAAATGTAAAGAACACCTCTACAACGCCAAAAGTTCCAATCTAAAACAATGATACGAGTATACCCGTTATTTATGACGCTTCGCCGAAAAAGTTCAGGAAACAGTGTGCAAAATCTGACTTCCTTAAATAAGTCAGTCTATTCCCAGCAAACCAAAGGGAGAGAAGTGCCAGCGGTCATTGGCTCAAAGATCCTATTCTGAGGATCATCTGGGATGGATACAGACCAGCAACTTTCATCTTCGCAGGAATACCTTAGCAATCGGTCCTAGGCTCTCGAACCGAAGTTCGCCATGGTGAAACGCACCTCCTCGGTAGAGGAGATACAAGAAAATCTGGCCACACAGCGAGAATTCCAGTGAAAAAGAGGCACAATAAAACCTCCGACAAATATATTTGCCTAATACATAAGAAAATGGCTAAATTGAATCGACCACAGTCAATTTCAAAGTAATGGAGAGTTACCTTAGGGTACTTATCCCATACGATTATTAGCATGGCCATCCTACATTGGAACATACGTAGAATTAGAATACAACAACCAGATCTGGAACTTTTGCTTAGTAGGAATATGCCTTTGGGCGCATATTTGCAACAGACTACGCTGCGTCTACAAGACGCTTCCAACTAAGGCTTTTTTTTTTTTTTTTTTTTAATTAATTAATTAACGCCCTCCAACGTTGTGTCATATCGGACGAATCCAACCAAGGCGTTACACCCCAGTACACCCTCACCAAAAGAAGAGGTTCCAGCCAATGATGTTTGTCAGAGATGATGTATACATTAAATCTGTACCCTCACGGTCTTACATACAGTCACTTGCCATACGATTCTACTGCTTAACATCCAGTTAATCATTTGAAACTTATATTTGCCTCCGTTCCCTGATTTCTTGCACATTGATTTAGAGGATCTAGTTTCCCAGTTACCAACACCGTTTCTGTTGGTGGGAGACTTCAGTGCGCACTACCCACTTTGGGGTTCAAGTCGCGCCTGTGTGAGAGACAACCTGAAATCTTATTTCTTGGACAGTTACAACCTAGCTCTCCTCAACATTGGAGAGCCTACATTTCTTTGTGATCCTTTCAAGAGTGTTTCACGCCTTGACCCTGCAGTTTGCTCATCAGAGTTGGCAGTTTCTTTACAATGGAATGCAATATCTGATTTAGACCCTAGTAACCACTTCCCATGTCTTATTAGTCTCTTAACCCAACAGATATTTTCCAGATGTATGCCTAGTTGGCGGTTGGATCATGCCAACTGGAACATATACGCCCAGTTGACTGTGTTTCCTTACAATGAGCACGACTCAGGAACGATTTGATGCAGCATCTCACCAACAGAATTCTTTCTGCTGCTGAGCAATCTATTCCGCGGTCGATTTCCCACCCTCGTCGAATTCCTGTCCCTTGGTATACAGATGAATGTCGGAATGCTATTCGTGCTATTCGTGCTATTCGCTCTTAGGGCTCTTCAACGCTATCCTACATTGGATAACCTAATCCAATCGAAGAAAATGCGCGGCAGGTCCAGAAAGGTAATTAAGGATAGCAAAACATTTTGTAGCTTCATTTAACCGACATGTATCTTCCTCGGTTGTATGGGATAAGTGAAGGCGCGTAGCCGGTAAATCTACCCATATACCAATTGTATATAGCTACAGGAGCTGTTGTTCCATTTTATGTGGCCAACACATCTGGCAGTGCTTTCACTCGTGTCTAGCTCGGATAATTATTCCCCTGAGTTCCTTTCAATTAAGATTCAGGAGGAATCTTGAGGTTTCGCGTTTCATTCTAGAAACGTAGAAGATTACAAAAATCTGTTCACCATGGCGGAGTTAAAATATTCTCTTTCGTCTTTTCGACTATCAACACCAGGACCAGATAGTATTCTCGTACAAATGTTATTTTTCGATCTCGAGAAGGCTTAATACACGTGTGGACGAGTAGGGATTCTATGTTGCCTGTATACCTGGAAGAGTGGATGTCTAACACTGTTATTTCAGGAGTTTATGAAGGACCGCGTTTTCGAGTAAGGGCCAGCTTGGTTATTTTTAATCCTTTTGTTCAGGATACAGGGTAACCTCAGGGTTCGGTACTAAGTGTGACCTGTTTTCTATAGCAATTAACTCCATCTGAAAATATGCTCCACCTGGAGTTTTGCCATAGGCTTCGCCGTCTATTGTATGCTCAGCGAACGATGTTTCTGGAACGGCTCAAGTGAAAAGACAATCTGCGTTGACTTCTGGCCCCTAAGAAGACGGTTACCACCTTCGCTCCAGATTTACTTCCCTTCGCAGATGAGATGCATTTTCTGGGGTTGATCTTGCATAGGAAGCTTAGCTGGTTAACGTATATAGCACATCTAAAACCACGATGTGACCCTTCCCTTAATATCTTGCGGGTACTAAATGTCAAATCATTGGGAGCGGATCAGATAATTTTGCTGCGAGCGTATCGCGCACTGGTCCGATTCAAACTAGATTATGGGTGTATCGTTTATTCCTGAGCACGACCATCCGTGCTGAGAAGATTAGAAACATTCCATAATAGGGGCATACGCATGTAAATAGGATCATTTCCAACAAGCCCAGTTTTGAACTTCTACGCCGAATCAACACAACCTCCCCTGCAATATCGGCCTATTGACCTCTTAGGAGATTATGGTTGTGCGCTTAGATGTACGCCTAAGCACCCAACTTTTGCTTCCTTTTCCAGCACCATGCTAAGCGAGCGACATTAGAAGAGCAGCCTTAGACCTAAGCCAGCGGGTTTTCGCTGCCGGGAGCTTTTTAGGAAGGTTGCTGTTGAAAAGCCTAACATGTTTCCCAAGGTTAAGAGGCTGTACTTCCTTGAGTGCATGGCACGTCCCACACCGATGGATTGAAGAGCACCAGCGCTGTTGGATGTGCTTGTTTATGTAACCGAACCACATACATTCGGCTTTCATAACAGAAATTGCATTTATACTGCAGAGCTGTATGCAATACACCGAGGCGTTTTATATATGCGCCGTTATGAGTTAGGTGACTGCCTGATTTTGAGTGATTCTCTCAGTGCACTTCAGAGCCTTCGTGAGTCGTACAACTGCTATTCTATTGTACAAGGCATCCAGGATGTCCTCTATGTGTTACACGATTCTGGCGTTAACGTGGTGTATGATTGGATTACTGATCACGGAGGCTTTCCTGGGAATGAAATGACAGTTTTGGCAGCAAGGGTGGCAACCACACAACCAGTATTATCAACTCTTGTATTACATCGGAAGCCTTCAGGCTTGAAGTGCTGGCACGAAGAGCGGTCAGCTCTCCGCAGTAATAGGCTTAGAAAAGCGAAAGAACTTCCGATAAGATGACCAACTTCCTCTCGAATATCTCGTCACGAGGAGATGATTTTGGCTCGGTTGCGAATTGACCACTGTAATTTTTCACATAGTTGCCTTGTTAAACGGGAACCTGTTTCCCTTTGTCCGCTGTGCGACAACCTTTTGTCAGTCCGTCACTTGCTGCTAGAGTGTTTTCCCTAGCGCACATTCAAAACCTTCAGCAGCTACCTGCCTAGCTTGCAAAAGTCCTTCCGGGTGAGAAACAATGGTCGAAAGAGTTTTTAAATTTGTTGCAGAGATAGACAAGAACTTGAAGCCTTAGATACAATATTTATACTCTTTTGACATCTTTGGAACTTTGTTTTAATTCTGGCTTTTGTCTGTCTGTTTTGTGTGTTTATGTATATTACTTTTTTACTAGTAACTTTATTTATATCAAAGTTTATATCTGGCTTTTGCTATGAACCGTTTTTAAGGCCGCCGATGACCGAAATTATATATCCTCCTCTAGGCGCAAATGATATTTATATCACCGGTTGCACAGATTGATTTCACAACGTGTTTAACTGTGCAATACTGCAAGGCGTGGCAAACATATGATTTGATTTTTTGTTGAACCAGCCGCCATTAAATTTTGCGACAGGTATAAATTTGTTTATTAATCCCTATAATTATATGTACAGCCGGCTCCAAATGTTTTCCGAACCACGTATTCCTAGCCGCGTCGAAAAGGCAAATGTGAGAGATGAAATCCGTTTATAAGTCCAAAGAAAATATAATTCCAACATTTCTCTTAGACTTGCTCGTAAGAGAGTAATCCCAATGTAAGAAACAAAGAAAGATTAACGTTATAAATTCGGATTGAACTCGCAGTGATATAAACGAAGATGCAAACTAAATTTTCGGGTTAGAAGCGTCATATCACTCTATAATGAAATTACATTTAAAACGTTTAATTTTAATATACCACGTTTTTTAAAACGCACTAAAATGTATACAAACTTTCTCCTAACCTCATACAGATACCTAATCCCACACATTGACTTGAACAGTTCTGAAAGTTAATTTTTAATAGCTATGAAAATGCCTTTAAGATTTAAAACGAGAAACGTGAGTAGCATGCAACACATGATCGATACATGAATAATGACTAACAACTTTATTGCACTGCAAATGATATAAACTATTGTATGAGTTTAACAAAGACAGCTACTTCCTGCACTCCTTACAATTATTTATTGCATGCATTTCACGTCTTTCATTTTAAATCTTACAAGCATTTTCATAGCTATTAATAATTTACAATCACAAATTTTCG
>CM060965.1:101881558-101884058 GCA_030765045.1 Tenodera sinensis | reverse complement strand
CATATATTTTAACGTGCTGTTGATATCTTCGGTATATGTTCCATCAGGTTTTTGTATTGTTGTCAAAATGGTTTTATCTCTGAGTTTCCCTGCTGCAATCTTGTACACTTTATTCCAGGGATTTGAACTATCGGTGGCAGTACAGAATAATTTCCAAGAATTCATTTTTGCTGTTTGTAAATTGTTCTGATACTGTCGCTTTTCGACGAGATACTGAGTTTTCCTTTCTTCTCTCAGGGCTTCATTATGTTGTGTCCGCTGGTATCGCCGTCTCATAGCATTGACCTTGTTCCGTTTAATTTTTAATTCTTCGTTCCACCACGGTACCGTTCTGTACTTAGTTGAATTTTTCTTTTGTAAGGAATAGTTGAATGCTGTTTCGCATGCAGAAGTTATACAGCTGGTGAGATTTTCACATAATAATTCTGTTTCCATTTGTGTCTTGATTTTTTCACTGAGTTCGTTGTCCAGTTTAGTAAGATCATTGCCCTGATATTCAAAATTAAATTTTGTAATGAATTCTTTTCTTACTTCCTCCAGGAAGCTAGGAATATTATCAATTTTAACTATGTATCTTATACCTATGCTATGGGTGTTATCAGATTCAAAGTTTCTATTCAAGGTATGTTATTGCTGCATGGTCAGAGCAACTTTCTATTTCTTCACATCTCCAATTTGTGACCCTATTGACCATACTACTGTTTGTAATAGTTAGGTCTATATAGCTCTTGCCTTTATTTGACTGAAATGTTGGAATACCGTTAACTTCATTAAGTATGAATAGGTTACTGCCTGTTATAAATTCTTCTAATATTTTTCCTCGGTGATTTGTTGTCGTGTCGTGCCACATTTTACTCCTCGCATTTGTATCCATAGCCAATAATACATTTGCTCCGTTAGCATAGTTCATTATGGTTTCAATTTTATTTATCGTTCTTTCCATATTTTCCACTATATCGCAGTACTTGCTTGCGATATACATTTTTTTCCGATGGATGTGAACTTCTGCAACTACGCAATCCTCATCTGAGAGCTGATTTATAGTAATAACGTCAAGCTTATTATTGTTCACGAGGATAGCAGCTCTTTTCCTTCCATTTCCCTGTGTAAGAATTTTAATTGATTTTGGAATCCCAGCTGGGTTGTTGCAAATTAAGTAAGGCTCCTGTACAAATATCAAATCAAGTTTGTTTTCTACAATTTGTTGGGCTAGGTTGCTAACTGCTGCTCCTGAATGTTGAAGGTTAATCTGTTGACATTTAAGTGGTTTATTGTGTATTGTATATTTCATGGTTTGTTGTGGGATATTCATTTCAGTAATCAATATTCTTTATATAATTATTCAAGGCTATTTTATGACATCCACATTTTTGTCTAGAGCTGTGTGGTTGATGTCTACTGGCTGTGTTTGGTTATGTTTGTTATAATTTATGCAGTTTATGCATTTATATACACCCTTTGGAGTTGTACACTCAGCCAGCTTGTGTTTACTCGCACATAGTGGGCAAGTTTGGTCACCTTTGCAGTCCTGAACTCTATGATTAAACTTGTTACACTTGAAGCACCTGTTGACTCTAAAATAGTCCCCAATTGTGTTCATAGTCCATCCCAGTTTTATCTTTCTGCCTAATAGTTTCTTTCTAGCTTCCGATGTAACTTCTATTACTAAGTTTGTGTTGTTCTTCTTATCTTTGAATAAGAATTTTGGGTCCATTTCGTTGGTTTGCAGATTTAGTTCCTCATTCTGTTTCAAAATTGCTTCCTTCCAGCTGTTGAGATCCCCTTCTGCGGGAACATTGTACACAATTAGGCGAGGCTTCAGCACTTTGGTTCTAGTTGCTTCAATTTCGTTGCCACACTTATCATTGATATTGTTGCAGATTGCGTCAATCTCATTCTTGGTGCGTGCCTGAATTAGCAGATTCCCATTCCTAAGAGGTTTGAAGGCACTTATGCCTACCTTCATGTCAATAGGGTTTACTTTAGTTCTAATTGCATTTGTAATGTATTCTGTTGTTTGATTGTTTTTTGATTTCACTATTAGGCTGTATTTTCGCTCCTCTATGTCCTGGTTCTTGGATCTTATAATGTCAGAATATAGGGTTCTGTTTGATGTTCCTGGCTTCTCCTTAGATTCTTCAATTTTTTTCCGTTCGTTTTCCAGACTCTTGATTTTTTCATCTTGCTCTGCCATTGTATTTATTATATTATTACTCAATTGTCTAATTTTGCTTACCGCTTTAGTAATATCTTGTTTTAGATCTTTCCTCATTTTTCCGCCTTTTTCGTCCAAGTTTTGAAGAAGCGTATCGAGGCAGTTCGCGATTTCATCACCAGTATCGCTGGCCATTCTGAATCGGTAATGATGGATGCTCTCTGGTTTCACAACCTTATCCGATTTAATCTAATATGGCTGCCTCCTCCTATCTCAGGCACCCATAACCTCCAACAAAATACACTTATTTTTCGGCACTTTTGGATTTGGTATTCTCACGCTAAC
>CM060965.1:101771558-101879058 GCA_030765045.1 Tenodera sinensis | reverse complement strand
GACTCTTCTCCAAATATGGAATACAAGCATTTTCAAGAAAAAGCTTCCCACACCACGCTATACTTTACATAAAGAGTTGCAATTTTTCATTATTTCCAAGTGTCGAACTTTTATTAAAATACCACAATGTCTACTATAATTTCATTAGTAATAACATCCCTTATCTTGAAACTTCGAAATATTCTGTGAGTTCCCAGTTATCGTGGACGAATTTAGCATTATACTGCATAATTCGGAATCCATAAAATGTGTTATACGAAAAGTCCAGATCTCGTTAAGACAGGCAACTTATGTAAAAGGAGCTCTTTGGAATTTGTAACATTTAGCACTTTCAAGATACTTGTTGCCTTTATTATGTGTTTTACAGTAATATTTTATCATACATTTTTGAGGTGCTAAATTCACTATTCTTTTATTTGTGACGGTGCCATGCAATCAGTGGAATTTAATGCAGTCTTCTGCATCACTGTTATGTCTGAAATAAAACGTACAGTGAAACCATTTCTGTAAAACTTCATATGTATTAACGTGGAGTAGATACAAGCATAAGGTTTATGAGAAATAATAAACCCTCTGATGTTCTATATAACACAAAACATTCTGTACCCATTCTTCAACAAACTTATTACAAAAGAGTGTACTTATTTCTGCATAATTTTAATCGAGATACACTTTTGCAGGTATGTTTTATTACACATTTTTACAATGAGCTAGGGGAACACAGTGCGATGGTCAAATCATGCATGACAAGGAAAAGAAATAAAGGGAAAAAAATTAACAAGTTCCCATCTGAGAAAAACAGATTATATCCTGTATATATACACAAAGGTTGGAAGGGAAGTAATTACATTAACTTAAACCAGTGATAGATCTCTGTATTTGGAACACATTTTGTATCTTACGTTTCTATCTCTGACCATTTCCTACGGAGATATTTTAGTTTTGTTGAAAACAAGCTGGCAACACTGCAGGTTTCACTTTCACTAGGTCAGTACATCAACTACCGCAACGTGGTGTCTCGTGAACATAAAAAAATAACATACCGTGTACTCCCATGTTTACTGTGCGCGTGTAGGCCAATCAGAATCATTAGCTCCCAAAACACTCCATCACCCTGCAAGCGACCGACCTGTTTACATCCAGAAACCAGTTCAATTTCCTCAACGCAACATTGCCGAGTTACTTCAAGTCTGAAAAAGCTGCTCGGAGTATTTCTTCAATTCTTTTAAGTGATTAATTATTTCGAAAATTGGTGCCCTGTCCCATACTATGTAAGAAATAAATTACTCTACGCATCTTGCAGGTAACAAAACGATTATCTTCGTACATTATTGTGGAATTAAGGATGCAATTTGGAACAAAAACCATTTATTTTATCAAGATCGGCTATTCAGAGAACAAAATGCCATTACTTTTTGTTCGTAATGCTTCTATGAAGCACATAATAGAAGGAATTATATAAGTTAGCTTCCACCCGATATGTCTCTGTGTATCTATTTCGATATATTTGTTTTCTAGCAAACCCAGCTAACTTTTCTCTCTGTAGAAGGGCGGATCATATTCATATTCCTTTTTTATGACCACGTAGGGCTTCTTCGTGCAGCAGGTTAGATATTTCATTATTGATAGAGTACTTTATCCGCAAGCAGAATGATCTTGTTGGCAAGTTCTCCAATGTACAATGTCCAAAACTGGATTAATAAAATCTATGCTGTGAACATGAACCAACCGTTTAACTTTGTGAGCAGTAGCAATTTTACATGACTTTTAAACATATTGAAGACGTATTAATTTGTGCATTTAACAGTGCAGTGTTATCGAGAGACTGTGGCTGCCTCTGTCCCATATTCTCTCTATTTTCATATTCCTCCACATTCTCTCTTTCTTTCCTCCCTCTCTCTACATATATCCGCCGGTATGTCATATATTTAGTGTACCATTGCAGACAAACGCCTATATTGAGATTATTGTTACTAAAAACTGTATTGAAAAAAGAACAGTGCGTTTTCTGACGGGAAATGTGCCTACAATAAATAGAGGAAGTAGGTATTGTCTTACACCTAAAAATACATTACTGGCATTTCACCGAAAATAAATATTTGGGACTCTCCCTGTCCAAAAAAGAGCATTTTTAGAAAAAAGCTCTGTATGTATCCGTGTGTGTGTGTGTGTGTGTGTATGTGTGTGTGTGTGTGTGTGTGTGTGTGTGTGTGTGTGTGTGTGTGTGTGTGTGTGTGTGTGTGTGTGTGTGTGTGTGTGTGTGTGTGTGTGTGTGTGTGTGTGTGGCTGTTGTGGTTGGTGATACATCTGACTCTGGACAGCATAACTCAAAACAAAATTTCGGTTAAATATAAACTTGATATTTGGGTTCAGCGTCTTCCAAGAAATCGAAGATTTGCAAGAAAATTCCCACCCCTTAAACTGTCCTCTTATGTAAACATTCTAATGAATACTGATTTTCTCAAAAACTGCTCTAATGAATTTTATTAAAATGGGATGCATAACCGCTGAACCGAAAGAAAGACAAAATCTTACTTCACAAGAAATTTAGACCTCACTAATGCATGCAATATTTGTCAAACAGTATTTTTTTTTTTTTTTTTTTTTTTTGTGGATTTAACTATTTGCAAAATATTTCTTATTATTGGGTTTAATTTTCCAATACTTATAGTTTTCTCGAATGGAAAGCCACAACTAGTGTTTGTTGTTGGTTATGCAAAGAGAACAACATTTTAAAGTCATCAGCAGCCAGCTCAAAGATCTGACCAACACTTGAGGCTACTGTATCACCCTATTCCCATCTTATCTATTAGAAAATGTACCTATAATAAAAACATTTATATAAACTCGATTAATATAAAGTAGATAGATTAGGCTCTCTTTAAGAATAGTTTATTAAAGAATGGAGAGATAAAGACATGTGAATGCAGTACATCAAAGTTTTACTTTCTTTACCGCTAACTTACACTAAGTAGAGGAAGCATTTTATTCCACCCGAAAAGTCAAGACCTGATTTCACACGAAATAGTTATTTTGAGACTCCTTGAATCCAAAAACACACCTCTATAAAAAGGCCTGTGTGTGTGGGGGGGGGGGGGGGGTGCGTGCGCGCGCGTGTCTGTTTGTCTAACAGGATAACTGAAAAACGAAACGTTGGTTAGATATTAACGTATTTAACTTCAACGTCTTCCAATATTCCAGTGATATTTCGAGCATGCCCAAAGACATGGTGAAAAAGGTACGTTAATCCTGCACAGTAAAAATGTCACCAGAATGAAAAATAGTAATGAAAGCTAATGCAAACAAATATTTCTAAAATAAGCAATTACTCCTAATTGAAGAAAACTCTGGAACTTCGCATAAGTTGTAAAGAAATAACTGTAGAATAAAATCCCCCTCAATGTATTTTAAGAAATTCCTACAGACTTCCTACACATATTTCTATATTCTTATGTGTAATCCATGAAAATATTTGAAATACTGGGATTATAGTCTTTTTTGTTACTCCAGATGAGAAGATAACTTGGTGTTTGTGTATTCAAATTCACATAAAATATATAATTATTGGTATTTAATGTTATCTATTATAATCCAAGATCCTAATCAGCGATTCGATATACTTAGCTTTATTGAAATATAGTTTGGTGTCAGCTTAGCTTCCCTAATAAGTTGTCCAAGATAATCCATATGGGCAATTATTGTCATTGAATGTGACTAATTTTTTTGATGGAATAGGATGTTTTATAATTTAACTGTCATCATATCATATTCGAATCGAAGCTAATGGATTGACACGTGGTCTAAATGAAATTATGTTCAAACTAATTACAGCAAATGGTACATTATGTTTGATAATATAAAACAATCAAATATTGCTTAAGCTGTCCTACCATCTGGCACAGGGAAACCCAGTATATAAATCAAATCTATAGTCTAAAAAGAGCTATGAAGAGCAATGAAAGGGTCACTATATGAATGCAGAGATCAGACAGGTGAAATAAATGAATATATGTAAGGATGGATATAAATTGGAGCAAAGATACAACACATAGTTCTACAATAACATTTTGCAAAGGAGAGAAAGAAGGGGTGCGCACGATGTCTGCACACACATCGGGATGCTCACGCTGGAATTGCATGTTTTGGGGAAAGAGCTCTCCTTCAACTTTCATTTCTAAGCCTGGCCACGAGGGACCAAAAGAAGGCACACTGAACAGCTGTTTGCAAGTGGAATAACATAGACAACCGTCGATTTGCTCACCAGCTCTATTACTACACGGTACTGCTAGGTGCATTGTACAAGCAAATAAACATACCTCTCCAGGTCCCTATGAATTATATTGAAATTCCTCGCCAATTGTTATCAAAGACGAAGTGATGGAAATTGTTGTGCAGTTGTAAGAAACAGCTTACTTAACTCGTACCTTTGCGGATGGCAATATCACACGGCTACCAAAGGTGCTAAGTCTACCACAGTGAATGATTACCACCCATTAACGTTGTTTAACGCCAACTATAACATATGTTCCAGAGTGATGCAAAGAGATTGAAAGGGGCTTATGCAGACCTGTAGACTGTAATCAAGCGGCGATTTCTAAAAGGAATATCATTGTTATTCAGGTGGAACCGATGGTATAGTAATACACCGAGCGGCATGGCTCATAAGGTAACGTCTGTGGTCCGCAGGTTGTAAAAGTCAGCGATGTCGCCGGTAAGATGCACTGCGGTGTAACTTGCGCTCTGGAAATACGGTGTTCGGCTGAGGGGAGGCGCTGGGGTCGGCTGGACACTCGCCTGGGAGACTGATCTACCAGACCTGGAACTCCGTTGGGCAAAGAATTGCCTGCACTTGTTAGGGACCCACAATAGTAGTTCTGCGTGTGATGCTTTCTGGTCACCTGACATTTCATTATCTATCCGATCTTTCTAGATTGTGAGAGTCAGCTGTTTGGAAATACAGCGTTTCGACTGGGCGTGGTTGCGACCTGGAACTCCGTCGGGCGAAGAAATACCTGCAGCTGTTAGGGGCCCACCGTTCTGCCTGTGATGAGTTCTGACCGTCTATAGGGTGTTCTCATATGATGCACAATAAGCTGACGTGCCCATACCCCCACCGTGACAGACAAGACAAGGCAATATGTATTAAGATACCTAAGAAGAGAACATATTTGAGAACAATTTTGTGGATTTCCAAAAGTCTTTAAATACGATGTGTCATTCGTTTCTATAGCAATGCTTAAAGGCTTTGAAAACTCCTTTGGAGGTTATTAATCTTATTCGACGTGTCTATAGAGCAGCAAAATCCTGGCTGTTGTGCGACGGATGACTGTCCATTCCGATGTGAATAAAACTGCCAAGGATGTCCGTTATCAATCTGTTTGTTTTTCCTTACATTGAGTTCTTTGCTGCAGATGCTGGAAGACTCCAGCGAGAGGCCACTGTTTACAACGAGTGATTTACAGTCACCACCTGTGCTGACGATGTGATCATTGTAGCGGCTGATAATCAGCATATGGCAGAACTAGTCGAGCTCTACATAAGCACGTCAGCTGCAGCTTTGAACGTGGCAGAATCTAAGATGCTGGTACCAACAAATTGGTCGTAACTGATGCATACGTTACAATGGAGATGTGCAAGATACTGTTGATCTTGGGAGGGAGAAAAAACTTGAATTTACTATAGTGCATCTGGTACATACACACCTATGGTTTCAGTCAAAACTTAGCAAATTACTTTTTATGGATTGGTAAAGTACATAGGGTGAACGGGCCATAACTGCTCTTGCCATTACCAAAGGCAGATGTGGATTAGTGGACGTCAAAGAAATGCCTGATATTATTGCGGAAAACTGCCGTCAAGTCTTCTTGTGGAATTGGTTCTTAAACTGACAGAAGTTTGAAAGGAAGAAGTTCATAAACCTCATGTGGTATTTCTCGAATTTAAATCTACCGAAAGTATATCAGGGTCTGAACATATCCACAATCAGTATGTCTGCTAACTCCAGTTTCTCTTATTCTCAAGGTTGAGAAGAAACATAGTCGGCAGTGGAAAATTATATAAAAGACTCTATTTTGTAAAGATATGCAATCCGATTGGCAGAGGGGGCTTATGGACTATGAAAAGGCAGCAGAACAATTCTGAAGGGATAAACGAGCACTACTAACCAATGCGATTCTGCTCCAAAATTGGTAATTGTTGGCAGGTTGATGTCATGTGGTTAGTGTTGAGTAAATACATAGCAAAATAGTGCTAGCTGGTGGTTCCAACATGCCTTGAGAAGCCCCAGCGTCTGGAATTTCGCTTCCATAATAGTATTACCCACCTACACGGTGTGATTTAGTTGGTAACGGGAACGTTACACTGGATATTTAAAAAGAATTATGGAAATGTGGCGAAGAGGGAGCACTGGTTTGGCTTCCTATGGCAGGTACGTTGGAGGTTAGTAGAATCTGGCCCTTAATTACCCGCTACATGTAATTAACATTTTGCAAAACTACTAGCCTTAGCAAAAGTAAAAATTAAACAAATACAAAATATAATGAAAATTAAAGAAAAGTTGGACAGAGCAGCAAGACGCGTTTTGATCTCGGGAAGTTTCTAGAATTTACAAAATAAAACACATAAAAATAAAACAATTTTGAAAAATAATTAAAGGGAAACCAGTCGGGATATGCTGCCTTGAAGGTCCATATTCTTTCTTTGACGTCATGGGAGAAAACTAAGTGGAACAGAATAAAAAATAACACTTTACTGCACTTGCAAATGAAAGTCTAGAACATTCTCTTCACAAATAACTGCAAGTCCTCCTCTAGCATAACGATATGTTTTTATCTTTTGCAGTTTGTGCAGGTGGTGTACTATTTTATTTAAACTCAAAAAGTATTGAAAGAGAACGTTGCGAGTTAAAATCCGGCCCAGACTGGTGGTTGTTAGGTGCGCTTAAAATTGATATTCTTATGCCAGTAGTTTTACTACCATGTAAAAGAACTCTTGCAATATGGCGCCTATATAGTCCTGGCAATTGATAGCGTAGTTAAAGACAAATCATTGATTTATTTTTCTAAATAGCATCAGCCAATTTCAAAATTGCTGACTTTTGCTAGTGGAGGTATTAAAGGCAACATTAAATTGCAGTCCACACAAATTCCTATGTTGTGTCATCCAAAGTTTTTTCTCTGTGCTTATGTTAATTTGTGGGTTGAGTTAATTTATTATCCATCATATAGATAGGCAACATATGTATAAGCAACATATGTATAGGTGACCATCGTCTGACCTATATTTATAAAATATTTAAAAATACATTTTACTATACAATTAAAATGACTAAATAGCCTAGTGGTAAATTTAAGAGATAGACAAAATCTTACTACAAGACGATGTAGATGTCATAATTTATTTGAAATAAATTTTTTTGAGGGGCCAATCACCTCCGAGATATCCTTTTTTATGGTTTTGAATTTTCAAAGACTTCACCACTGGGAAGTCATTTGTTATTTGTCGTGCTCATATGAACAGCATAAAATTTCGAAGTCACCCATAGTTTAACTGTTAGTTTACCTGTTATATTCTACAGCAAATAGTATAACTCTAGATTGATAGAAAGTAGCTAGAATAACAAGTCTTTTCAGGGCAGATTGTAGAGAAGTGGGTAGAAAGCTCGCGTGAATGCAATATCAAACTATTTGTTCAGTGACCTCTTCTGTAATACCGATAGCCTTTAACATAGTGAAATTTCACATCCCTGCACTATGCTTGTGTTGTGTTGCATGTAAATTTTGTTGGTTTAGCACAGTTTGGATTATACTATGTGTGATTCTGTGGGATATAAATAAAATGCCACAAAAAGTTTACGGCCCATAATAAATAACGCGACACAAGTTTTATACCCCATAATCTATAGGCCATGTTCAACGTGACAGAAGCAAGTGTGGTGTACTACCAACACTGGCTTTTTGATACCGTTTTATACAACCAGTGACCACAATGATCAGTTATGTAAAACCACAGAAGCAAAATCGCCAATGATGTTACAGTACACTAACGGAACCGCAAGTTACAAGAAACATGAATCGCATGTATACGGATACACGGACTTTCTCTTTCTCTCCCTAAGAAGAGTGCAAACCAGTGATTGGTGAATAAACATTGTGAGTCTACTAACCGACCGGAGTGGTAGTAGCATTCGAAAGGTCATGGGTACTCCCCGCGGCCGTCCTTACTAACCCATAATTTTTTTCAAAGGTTTCCCTGGTTGCTAGGTTCATTACACCTCCCAAATATTTTCTTCCTCCATTTCACTTCTCATTTTACTTCACCATTCATCCGCTTGGTTCTTTCAACGTTGACAGGCATCAACAGGTGTCTCAGGAGCTGTATGGCAGGGAAACAATTTGCTCTCTGTGCACCTCTGTCCCCAATCTCCGGCTTCCAAGCCTCCAAGAGGGATGTGCTCACTTCTAGTGGGGAGGGTGCTTGCTTGTGCTAGACGACACTGTGCTCTGCCCTGTCGAGTTATTGGATACCCGCCTTGTGTCTCCTCTCACCTCACACCACCCTGAGGAGGCGTCCCTTCTGGGGCCAGGTACAAAAGGCCACATGTGGGTAGTACTTACACTACCCTACTTTATTATATGTGGTAAAGAAAAAAAGTAAGCTTCATAGAAAATAAAATGATAGTGAGTAGTGAATATAATGTAAAGGTAGCATGTGGGATAATTCAGTACAATTAATAAGTGTTTCTATTGCGACAAACGACAATGTGACAAACCTACTTCTGACACCAGTGTGACAAATATCAATTTACACATACTTTCTTTGTCACCTTATTTCCATTAAAATTGAGTCACTAAACACAGTTCTCTATTTTATCCTTAGCACAAGTTACCGTTAGTCTAGACCTTGTAACCTGCTAGTCTTCTTACCGTAACCTTGACAAAAGTTTCACTGCTCTAACAAACAACTGATTTCGACAATACACTCACTCACACTCACTGAAACTGCTTCACTTGAATACTCTCCTGCTCAACACTTAAAGACTGACTCTCTTTGTATGTCACTTCAATTTTCTGAAAAATACACCTCATAAACGAATCTGGTAAGTGAATAGCTTTAAGAATTGTGTAAAATCACTTTGTGCTACAGCGCTCATTGTCATCTTGTTTACTCACCACGCAGTGGTATTAGGTAGTTGACCTCAGCTCTCTTTTTGAGGTGCAGCTGCCTGCCGGCGTCATAATCAGCACAATGGACAATACTATCTATGGCGGAGACGTTATGTATTGTTGTCCGATCATGGATTTCAAAACTATTACACGAGACATTTTAATCCTTTAATATTTCTTATGTTATTGCATTTGCTTCACTGTTAACGAATTTTGAAGATGCAATAACATTACCTTTACCAAGTTCTAAATATCATGCGTGAAACAAAATATCATGCAATTCAGTAGATTTATTACTTTAATATTGGAGCGCGTAGGTAGGATTAAAACATGAAACACCCCATTTCATCGTGTCATGAAATAATTTCATACTCACAGAGTTTCATTATTTTACCACTAGTGTTGGGAACGGTCCGCTGTTTTAACTCCCTTTTAACTGCACAATCATATATGAAAGCATGAAATGACTGAAACGAGTGCATGGCCCCCCAGCTCAGTTATTCGAATACTTGACTTCTCTATTTACTTATTTCTTCTTTACTGGGCATTTACACTGTGAAGATGTCTGCTTATAAGGAATATTATGTAAGAGAGATGAGCTCAGTTCTAGATATTTTTAATGTAGATATGTCTGTATATCGTACCCTGAAGGAACAACTCATTGTATTATTTCTATCAATAATTTAGTGAAAAATTACTTTGGTTCTTTAAAAAACGTTTAGGAATTTAGGAAGCTGTGTATGATGCATTATTTAGAGGGGTTCCAAGCAGCGTTGCAGTATGTTTGTAAATGACTCCCTCATTCCTTTTTTCCCCTTTTCTTTGTTTTCTTTCCTTCCTGCCTTTCCTTCCCTACCTTCCCTTCCCATCCCTGCTTTCTTCTCTCCATTTTCTCCCTATCTTCTCTTCCCTCTTTCCTCCCTTCCCCTCTTTCCCCTTCCTTCCTTTCCTTACCTCCCTCTCCTCCTTCTCAACCTTCCTTCTCTTTCTTACGTCCTTCCCTTCTTTCCCTTCCTTTTATTCCTTCCTTATTTTCCGCTCTTCCTTTCTTTCGCTTTCTTTTCTTCCTTTCCTTCCCTTCCTTTGTTTCTTTGAACTTTTTCTAATACGTACTAATAGTAAGTAGAGGAACTATTGTACTCTGTATAAAACTGGATGTTATATGATCGGAAATAACAATTATTGAGGCCTTTGAAGACACAAACAGTCCGTAATCTGTCAGCTTGCGAATGCATACCTCAAAGTGAAGTCAATAAAATACCAGAATTTGTATATATTTTTAATATCTTCCAATGGTACGATACAAAGACTTTTAAGAAGATCCCTCCCCAAACTATACTTTAGAGATGAAACTATTTTCGTTATTTTTTTCTCAGTAATATCCAAGTATTTTGATTAAAATATAAAATGTTAAAGATTTTACATTACAAATGAAATGTGTATTTTTACTTTCTGAGCCTTACGTACAGCCGTAAGAGACACATGGAGGCTTACTGGAAAAAATTGTACATCTCAATAAAGCACAGAATTTATGTCACAAATATTGCTTGTGTAAAAATCGATACCGAGATTTTTTTGCTGCTCGTTCAAATTTTCAAACACTTTTGTTATTAATAATCGGTATTCGTCTTTTTCTCGTGGTCATGCAAAGGCCACCAATAAGCAACACACCCGGCTCTGTAGCGTGGTAGCGTGTCTGCCTCACGTCCAACAAGTCGCGAGTTCGAACTTCGCTTAGGGTGATTTATCTGGATAATGCTTTCCAGAGGTTTTCCATTATCCTGAGAAGACCAATGTGGGGTAACTTAAAGCTCAATGGACCTCTGGCTCATTTGAGCATCATTCGTTGGAGGACGTTAAAAAATGAGTGACACGCTCTTGAAAAATCTGATGTGTTGCACTCACATGACTTCCTCTACTCTCGTACTAACCATTCTTATAAACTCTTATTCCTCTATCCTCTTCGTGTTAGTTCAGATAAACATTCGCAGAAATTAGCTTATTGCTTACTTCCTTTGTTTCCTTGTAGGTGCAAGGGGAATATGGGAATACAGTAGGCTTTGAGTGATGGTCAAATAATATTAATGCTTTGAAATTCCGTTCTCCTTGCACGGTTAACACATGAAAAATGAGTAACCACCTTCCATTTGACAGAAGTATGCTCTCCAAAACTGACACAAATAACATCCGGAATGGTTCACTCTACAAAAGCATTTATTTCGACATAAACTGTGTATTTTAGCAAGATCAACATTTTTTTATACTAAGATTTGGTCTATGTCGGTTTACCAGTTATGCAAAAGCCATCCAGAGTAAATTCGTCTACATGGTCTATAGCCAGAAAGTTCAAGATACACATTTTATTTGTCATAAAAACATCTAAAAAATATGCCATTTTATACAAAACCGCTAGAGTCATTTTCTAAAAATTTTCCATGTAATGGGTAATTCAGGCAGAAGCAATTTTCTTCAAAATCTTAGTGTCGCATCCCTGAAAGACATTAAACTTAAATACCAACTTTGGTTTTTAACTGACTTAGTTTTTGAGTTACGCTGTCCACAGGCTGACAGACACAAACACAGACACACGGAACTTTTTTCTAAAACTGCTTTTTTTATTCAGGGTGCTTCAAAACATATATTTCCGGTGAAATCTCGACATCGAATTTTTGGGTGGAAGATCATACTTCCTAGGCTTTACTATACTAGTAGTAGAGAAAGTAAAAATGAACAACGCTGTTTCATTTCACGAAAGTTTTATTTTCCGAAACTGACACAAATAACAAGGAATATCTCCGAAATGGTGCACTCTACAAAATAATTTATTCGGGCATAAATTGTGTGTTTTAGCGAGATATACATTTTTTGTACAGTAAGATTTTGTCTATCTCTTACGGTTTACGAGTTATTCAAAAGTTATCCAGAGTAAACAGGACTACATATGCTATAGCCAGAAAATTAAAAATATACATTTCATTTGTGGTACAAATATCTTAAACATTTTAATGAAAATCGTTACAGCCATTTTTAAGAAAATAAAAATTTTGGAAAAATTTTCCATATAAAGGGTAGTTTAGGGTGGGACTATTTTCTTCAAAATTTTGGTGTCCCATCCTTGAAAGAAATTAAACTTAAATACCAACTTTGGTTTTTAACCGACTTTTCGTTTTTGAGTTATGCTGTCCACTGGCTGACAGACACACTGATACATACAGACCTCTTTCTAAAAATGCTATTTTTTGGATTCAGTGGGTCTCAAAACATGTATTTCCGGTGACATCTCGACATCGAGTTTTTGGGTGGAGAAAGTAAAAATCTGACTATCGCTTTACCCACTGGGATCACAGCGAAATGTTTGAAAGTGAGGTCGTTTATCTCGATTAACAAGAATTATACAAGGTTTTGTAAGAATTGTTTAAAAAGGAGTGGGTAGAGAATGTCGTATGAATGCCACACATCAGAAATTTTTTTCTGCTGTTCTGTAATTCAGTTTCTAAAAGTATGTAAATGGTTTAAAATAAATTAAATGCTTGGAAAGGTGTATTTCACGTGAATCTGTATAAGCGATTTTTCCGAAATACAGCCCATTTCAGTATAACAAGTTATTTGATACTGGACCTATCAGATTTTCTAAACTTTTCGCAAATTAAATGAGCTGAATACTCATAAATTAAACATTTTATTGATATGTACAAAACCTGATGTGAGTACCCTTGAATAAAAATTCATTATATATGTATTATCAATAGAATCAGTTCACTTATAGCTCCAAGGGACAGCCGTTTATGCTGGGGTGGAGTAAAACTAGCCTTCAGCTATTGCATATTTATTGCATAAATCTACAGAAATAAAACATTGACATGATGCAAACGAGCGTATTAATTAACAGTTTATAGTATAGGGTGGATATCGTCTTTATGCATTATGAGTATATATTATATTGGAATCCGTTTACGTTGGGGTTATTTTCCAGTATTCAGTACCAGAAAAAGTAAAAACTTTTCTAGTATACTTGGGTTTCGTATAGCCCTCCTTTGGCAAAATTGAGTATGCTCAAATCCAATTTCCATTTTAGTCAACAACTCTATGTTGTACGTAATAAGAAGCCTCATTAAATTTTGCTACATAGTATATGACGTTGAAATAAATGCAAGTAGGCTTCAGAAGTATTTAATAATTGGACTTGCCGACTATCATTTCCTTTTGTTTTACACATAATCGTTACAAATGCTACCAGATGCTTTGACCCTACAATCGGACGACCCTTAGAACCTGACTTGACGAAATAAAACAGTTTGTATCCTTCCACGTTAGCATCAGACGAGGAAAACCATTCTCAGACACCACGTGTACTCCCCTCTAGTGTTTATAGTGCAGTACAACAGTTTTCTATTCAATAATGATCATACAATCAATGAAATCTGATTTCATGATGGAAAAATTTCCTTTTCAACCGCTCAAAGTAAGTATTTCGATTGAAACAACTTTGAAGAAGAACCCTATCTGGTGCATAAGAGCCATCAAGTAATTTATACTGATGGCTCACGCAGAAATGGAGAAACTGGAGCAGGTATCCATTACAAATTTACGGGCAAATGCAAAAGCATAAGTAGGTAGATACGTCACTGTCTTTCAGGCACAGCTACTTGCTATACTCGAAAGTGCACACCATTGCTGGAAAAAGGATAGGGAAAATACTCTTATAAATTCTGACAGCCAGGCTGCACTTCAATTCCCATCATTTCAAGTCTAAACTACTGTGGGAATGTTATCACAACATATTAAATCTTTCCTCCTGGAACATTGTAGGGTTACGGTGGGTATCCGGTCAGGAAATAAAAAGCTGATGTCCCAGCAGAGGACCTTGCAGAGGACCAGAACCTTTCTGTGGAATAAGTACTTAGAAGTCAATAACACAGTACAAAATTGGGTTCGTAATGAAGCCCGAAACAATTGGAAAATAATACCCATGGACCAACTTTACAGGTATATAATTAATAAGCCTGAGGACAAACTCACTCGTTAGGCTAACCAAGCCGGAAGCTAGAAGTTGTATAACTGGAAATGGAACATATTTACAGACAATGGAACTATACCAAATTGAACCAATTTGTCACTTGTGTTTAGAAGCCAATGAAACAGAACGGAGAAGATACCAGATTTTCGGAGCCAACGCAAAATTAGAGAAAGGTTCTAATGTAGTGAGACAAATACCACAACAATATAAGTAGGTGAAGATTCCTAGGTTAGAAAACAGGAAGCACACCAAACGTCTTTTTGATGGAGGTGCAAAAGGGAAACCTGTTTCCATAATTACAAGTTGTAAGTCAGGATGATTATAGTATCAATAACAATATAACAGCTGGGTTGACATTAAACACAGGATAATTAAAATAAAACCCGTGTTACTCTGTAGTCAGAAAGAGGCATAACATCTAGATATGTATCATATGTCATTCTCTCTTTCACTAATTCGTTTTATTTCCCTTCACAACACTAAATATAATATACAGAAATTATTTATGAAAAGAGGATCCTTAAAAGATTATAGGAACATTGTTAACGAATAGTTAAGGCTCTAATGGCGTTCGTTATTGAAGAAAACTGCTTTAATTTGCTACGAACACCAGATTTGCCACAGTGAACTGCCTTTTTTCTAATTCTGACTTATATCTGCTTCTTCAATTCTTTATATTCACAATGCTCCCTTTTCCTCCCTTTCTTGTAGCGCACTTTCAGTGGCCCCCTTGGAAATAGCAATACATATAATGTGCAGTTAGTTTATAATATTATTCACAATGACAGTTGGATTCTCCCGCATACTTGGCTTTAGAATCCTGCAGTATTTCACCCTTATTGTCACTTACTTAGAACCTGTAGAATCAGTCAGTTTACATCAATATTGTATTAATTCAGAAGAGGGGTGAATGACACCACTTAGAATTGAACAGAAATTACACCGTTCCTTAGTTTTACTATTTATATTATTTAGTATTCACAATAAAACAGTGAATTTACGGAATAATATATAATTTACATTAGTGAGACAGGGTTTTCCTCTGTTCCTGCACATAATATGCATATAGGCAAAGCCATGAAAGATTAGCAGCTTCAGATAAAAACGAATCACTTGATAGCTAATTTCATTCTAAATACTGATTAATACGCAGATGATCACGTAATTATTGTATTGGAAAAGGAAATATAAAAATCGCTGTAAATAGTGAAGCAGATAATGAAGATATATGCTTTACACCTATCTGGCGCTCATAGCAATGAATTTGTAAGACCTAAAATATAATCAATGTAAAATTGTCGAATAATTAAACACACTTGGTAATTACTTAGGCTGTAATGGATATTATCCATAGGAAACCAAGATTAAGACATATCAATTAAACAGATATAAAGAAATGTGATCTAAGAAGGAATATAAATTAAAAGACAAGGAAACACACGGGTGAAGTTTCATTAATTAATGGTGATACAAACATTTTATATTTTGAACATTGTCAAAAGAAATAGAATGTATAAACAGAGAAACACAAAAATTAGGGTTTTTTAGACAAAATTATGGAAAACAGAAATAACTGTGTAGCGGTATTTCCGCCTAAGAATGGGTGTCCAGAAATGGAACTTCAGTCTTTCATAATTAAGGAAATAGTTTATTAACTATCCATGTTTTTTAGTAATTTTCTGGAAAATTATATTAAGCAAAAAGTCCTTGTAAAATTATATTTATGTTCTAAGTTTCATAAAGGTTAATAAATAAACACAGGCATAGTTATGCAGGGAAATCTGCAAGTTTCCCGCCAAGAAAATAAAATAATTTATGTGGCCGTTGGTACAATTTTGGCGTGAGGCAATAAAGCGTTGGAATTCTATTATTGTTGTTGTCTTTATAAAGCACCGCGAGTCTCTCTAAACGAACTCTCAAACCGTTGCTAAAATTTAGAGGTTTAAAGAGAAAACAAATGAACATCAAAGCCCAATAAGAATAGCCAATCAGGAGAAAAGCGTTGGTGAGAAACTCGACAGTTCAGTGCTACCAGGTGTAAGGGAAGGTTGTGTCTGCGGGTCGCGGAATAGACGCCATGTTATTAGGGAGTGTTTTGTCAAGTGCCACTGAGTCGCTACACGTCCAGTGATAGCATATTATGTATATTGGAATTGGGATTCATTCGGCACAGTAGGTGATCATAATATAGTTAACGGGTGGAAGATAGAACTTGCAGAGTTTCCTGTAACCCGAAGTGCCAATAGGGGAAGTGCATCTCTGTTTTTCTTCCGAGTATAAAACCCATTCCTCCTCATCACCGTCCAACACACCGCTCCTCTCCCAAAGACCAACATTTCTCGCTGAGGCTGAGACCCTGAGAAATTGGCGCCTACTCAGCTGCATCGACGAGACAACGACTTCAAGCCAAGAGGTCGACCACAAAAGAGCAGTGAATACGCTACAACTGGAAATAGCAATTATAATGTATGAAGCCCTCTAGAATATCAAGAAAGCTTAGAATACAATCCAATATGGAAAAGAAGTGTAGGAGAACATATATGAGATGTGGAACTCAAAAACTTCTTCAATGACAGGACGGGATCATCAAGTGATGGAACAAAATGTGTAAATGATACACAAGATGGAAGGATACGAAGACGGAACGGACAAAGACTAGTAAACCATAGAGCTAGGGTAGTTTCCTTCTAAGCCCTCAAAGTAAAATGTAAAATTTAGAGGCTTCGGAAGCCGATCGTTCTATGTTTTAGTGAAATAATTAGCAACGTTTGGTAAAAGTGAAAAACTAATGTATTGGAGATCTAGCTGTAATGCATGCAGTACGTCTGCATTTCAAGGACGCTACAAATAATTATAAAACATAATAAAGAAGATAAAAAGGTTTGTGGTATAAAAGGATTAAGTCTTGTTGGTGTGTAAGGAAACTCCAGCCTACAGGGAAGAGTTTCGTGCAAACACGACTGAGTTAGAACCAGACCCAATGAGGAGAAAAAGGGCAAGGCATTGAGATCCTGCCTTAGAAATATAAGAAGCATCTTACCACATCCAAACTTGCTAAATATTATGTCACAAAACATAGTTTCAACATTACATACCAAAGAACATACAAATGAAATGTACGTCACAAATGTACGTTTGAGAGGGTTAAGGACGATAATAAGAGTTGTCTGTGATCAGTTTATCACATAGTTAAACAGACTTTTAGTAGAATATTGTGTGGAAATGTTAGGAACGAAGAACGTTTGTTCACATTAGTAAGCAGGTCACAACAGAATATTGTTACAGCAGAGAAACAATTTTGGTCCAGGAGTATCACTTTGACGATTTTAAAGTGAAATATACTTCCCTTTAAAATCTCCGTCTCTCTTAGTGACACAGCTCTGGAAGAGGAAATAAATTTACTCCCTTGCCTCGATGATCTAAATGGCAACTTAAAACACGTCTTAGAAAAAGCAGAAGTAACGTTTAAACATTAAGCAATTTATTATTCCTTTCAGGAAAGAAAACAAAAGTGGAGGAGAGAAGGACAAAAACGACTGCAATAACGGGGCTCCTTTTGCTCCAATAAGCATAATGAAGGGTGGAACGTAAACCAGCTGAGAGAGTGAGAGAGAATTCCTCTGTTTAAAGACGATGTCGCTAGGGAGTGACAGTGGCATCACTTCGAGTTTTTGTTACGTCCCAGATTAGGAGCTCATTTGCTGGAAGACAACAAAAAGTAGCGCTATGACGTCGTCAACAATGTTTAGAGACGTGACAGAGAATAGACTGAGTAGCAAGTCTATTTGACAGGCGCGGTGGGGCATCCAAAACTACAAAGTGCTTTCCCAACACAACATCTTTCTTTCCTTTTTAAACAGCTAGCAACTTCAAAAGCTAATCCTTGCATATGCATTCTTTTCATGTAGTACATACCCCTTTAAGGGGACCGATTCCTGAATTTTTCAAAATTCAAAAACTCTTGAGCATTTTGAATATTTTACTCTATTTTAAAAACTCTGATGTGTTGTAATCATGCGACTTTCTCTAGCTCTTCTTCAAGAAATATTCTTATACAAGGTTGCCTATCCCTCTATCTGCTTCATATTAATGGATACAAATGACTTTATTACACATTTTCTTGTAGGCACAATGGGAATTAGGGCGTACAGCATGATTAAGGAAATAAGGTAATCCAAACACCAGGAATGCCTTAATGAGTTAAACTAACCTAAATTACCACTGCTCTTAAATTTATCAATGGTTGTTCCTGAGGTTTACATGAATTATTCTGTAAACTATGACAATAATTTCAAGTGATTACTTGCATTGATAGCTTGTCTATAAAAATATTTCATCCAGTGGAAAAATAATAAAATTCATTCTTAAAACAAGTGAATTCATGCACACTTTTCTCTAAAAATATGACAAAATTGTGTGCTGAAATTTTCAGTATATGTATATAACGCATAAATAAACTTTCTAAACCATTATAATAATTTTGTAATATATAGTAATATTAAGAAGTTAAATCGCAAATGTTCCACATTTTTAATCTCGATTTTGCAAGTACTTTTTTTTTATTGCTAGTAAACTGATACACATAACTAATTGAGTTCAGAAAATAGCTGATTATATTAAAAACAAGCATGCAAAAGAGTAGTCTTGTATTGCAAGTAGTTTCAGAGAAAATAGTACATGAATTTACATGTTTTAATAGTAAACATTCTTATTTTTCTCTTGGATGAAATAAGTTTTATAGACTCTATCACATAAGCCATCAATGAAAATAACCAGTTGAAATAGTTGATTTATAGAATAATTGCAGGAAAAAACTATTTAGAACTTTAAGAGTAGCGGTAATTTAACTGACTAATGTTGTAATTTCCGTATGTTCAGACTGCGTTGTCCCCGTAAGTGAGAGCTGCTCGATATGTGATGACTGAAATTTCCATTCTCTTTGCATGAATAAGATGGAAAAATCGAATAACAGCTTCCCATTTTAGAGTAATATAAGTATGAGAAAATGCAAAGAAGTAACAGGGAACACCTTGGAAATTCATAAAAATGATATTTGGCATAAATTGTGTACGTTGACCAGATCTATGGTTTTTGTGTAGTAAGATTTTGTCTATCACTTAACAGCTGTGCAAAAGTCATTCAGAATGACGTCAGACGCTATTACCAGAAAATTAATTTGTCATGAAAGTAGCTTAAACATGTAGTATTTTAATTAAAATTGTTGGAGCCATTTTTGAGAAAATAATTTTTAAACTTTTCCATGATTTTCTAAAGAATTTTCATGTCACATCCTTAGAAGACGCTGTTCGTTTGTACCAAATGTGGTATTTAACAAACATGTATGCTGCTCATAAATAGATACACAAGCACATGACCATTTTTAATGTTTCTGTATTGAGAGTACCTCAAAACGTGCATTTCCGGTGAAATCTCATCTGCGAATTTTTTGGTAGAATGCAATGCTTACTACCAGAGAAGGCAAAAGGTGAGTTTTGAATGTTTGATACACATATAATGAATCTGAATGATACGCTTCTAAAGAACATTTAAGTTTTTCTTTACGAAACAGTACTTACGATGTAATATACAGAACTTCAAATATATTACGATAAATAAATCCAGTTACGTTTACTGTAATTTATTTCCCTTCTGAAACGGAAACACAAAAATGCAGTTCTGTTTTTATCATTACCAAACTTGCAATTCATCGTGACTTTGCGACTCACAGCTGTTCCGTTCTATCACAACCTTGACACAAATACTGCGCACAGTTCTACAGTTTTCCTCTCTCACAAACAACAGATTCCGACGATACACTAAATAAAAAGCTTATTTACACAACAAATAACTCCGAAGCGACGATTAAATGTCTAAAACTGTCTCTGACGATACAAACTCTCAAACTCTTCAACACGGGCTAGATCCAAACACACTTAAAAGCTAACGGGCTTCTCTTGCCAAACCGACTCACTTATATAGGCAAAACAAGGTGCCGCCGAATTCTCTGAAACATACAAGTTTTCTCGAAACTTTTCGTAAACAAGCTCGGCAGGTGACAGCTTGACTGCCTGGAATCGTCTTGTTCTACCGTGCTCATAATAGTCCTTATTCTGACCATTTTCTCTTCCTTACCAATACTCCTTTATTGTGAAGAAAATAGAAATATGTCGGAATTACTTAATAAAATAATTTCATTGAAGGTACCGTGAATACCGTTGTATTTTCAGTACTTAAACCAGTCCATAAAGTTAAAAACACAAAAGAGGTTTAGTTAAAAGGATTAAAGACTTTCCCCGTGGGAATATTCCCTGTTTATCGATGCATCCAGTTACTACCACTAACCTCAGGGAGTTTGCAACACTGTTGATAATCCCATATTGCCGTAATAGATCCTTTCAGCATGGAGGGGGGTGGGGGAGGTTGTGGTTTGAGTGGGCAAGCCCTTAGGCTGGTGAATCAACTTCATATAATCAATGAAACACCAACAGGTAAAACATATGTAGATGAGTTTGTGAGTGTGTACCTTCAGTGTACACAGTTTCATCGTTTTCATTAAGCTTGTGGCTAACACAAATCGATTTATGAACAGAAAGTTTACTGTTGTCTTGGCTTCCTGCATAAGAGGCTGTGTATTGCTTAATCAAAATCATTGTATTCATCTGTTAAACCTAGAATATTTAAGACATAGCAATTGATGAGACATTTGTTTAACGTCCACAGTTACTGTTATTGCTATTATCGTCATTATTATTATCATCACTATTAGTATTATTACTATAACTGTTACTATTCTTCTTCGTTTATTATTATTATTATTATTATTATTATTATTATTATTATTATTATTATTATTATTATTATTATTATTATTATTATTATTATTGGTTACTTTGGGTCATTTAGTATTTTATATTTTTTAGTATATTGGAATAGGCTAGTCGTTACAACTTTGGACTGGAGAAACAGCAGCCTCGAAATATAAAATTAGAAACAAAAGTTCAGGAAATACTAAATGTGAAAGAAAATGGCTTGCAAGTGATAAAGAGAGAATATTAAACTGGTATGGATAGCTGTAAAGAAGGGAAACTAAAGAACAGTAATAATGGTGCCAGAATGAGAAAGTAAAGGAAGCAGAGAATGAGGAAGAACAAGACATCATTGGATGGATGGGGTTCAAAAAAGCTGGCGTCTAGAGAACTAACAGGGCAAGATGCAATTGATAAGGACTTATGGAGGGAAAATAAAATATCTGATGAGTTACATTCATCGGACTTTCTGTAATCTTGCACTAACTATTCTTACAAACTTCCTCTATCTTCTTCATGTTAATCGCTATTAACAATTTGCAGAAATAACCTTATTGCTAATTTTCTTGTAGATGCAAGGGAAATACTGGGTTACAGTGATACTTATGTGATAGTTAAATATTTTAAAACTGGTCGTTATGTGAAGGATTTGGAATTCCGTTCTATTTGCACAGTCAAGGGATAAAAACGTGAATAACTATCTTCCATTTGAGAAAAGTATAAGTATTGCAAAGCTCACACAAATAACAAGGAACATCTCCGAAACAGTTCACTTCACAAAAAAAAAAAAAAAAAAAAAAAAAAAAAAAAAAAAAAAAAAAAAAAAAAAAAAAAAAAACATTTCAAATAAACTGTGTGTTATAACGAGATCTACATTTTTGCACAGTAAAATTTGGTGTACCTCTTATGATTTGCCAGGTATGCAAAATTCATTAAGAGTGAACAGGAATATGTGGGCTGTAGTCAGAAAATTCAAAATATACATTTAATTTGCCTAAAATATCTTAAATATATGGCAATTTAATCCTAATCGTTGGCCGTTTTTGAAAAAATAAAAATGTTGGAAAAGTTTTCCATGTAAATGGTACTTTAGGGTGGAACAATTTTTTTTTCAAAACCTTCACGTCACATCCTCGAAGAATATTAAACTTAAACACCATCTTTGGTTTTTAACATATTTTTCGTTTTTGAAAAATATCACAGACAGACATACGCACAAACCTTTTTCTAAAATTTTTTTTGGTTCTCTTTTGTTTTTTCCTTTTTTTTTTTTTAATTCAGATGCCCCCAAGACATATTTCGAGTGAAATCTTGAAATCGAATTTTTGGGTCGAATACAATACCTCTCCTACTTACTATTCATAGCAGGGAAAGTAAAAACAACAAAAGAGAATATTAAATTGGTATGTACAGTTCAAAGCAAGGGAAATGAACGAACAGCAAGAATGTCGCCAGAATGAGAAGCTGAAGGAAGTAGAGAATGGGGAAGACCTAGACATCAATGGATGCATGAAGTTCGCAGAAGCTAGGTGTCTACATAGTCTGTAGAGGACTAGCAGACGAAGGTGCAACAGAGAGAAAAAAGAAGCTACGATTGGGTTGTAGGAAAACTAGAAAATCACTAGTGATAGAAAATCACTAAATAATGAGGAAATAATCATTATCATGGTTACCATTGTAATAATTATTTTAACACATGTCTATGCAAGAGGAAATAACACATTTGTTCCAAAAATTCACATGGCAATTTTGCAGGAAGTAAGAATCCTCTGAAAATGGATAAGGTTTTGTGCGTGTGCGCACCCGCAGGTATGAATACTGTTTTTTTCTTTTCTTTTTTTTTTTTTTAGCCCACACGTGCGTGGTCCTAACACACGTAAAGGTTAACAAAGCACCTTTCATTTCCATATGGTAAGGAGCAAAACATCGTACAGTCCTTTAAGTGGTAGGGGAATGAGGCATAATATTATACAGGTTCTTTGTTATTTAAGTATTGCCAGTACCAAGAAGTTATGTTTGAATTAACTTAGTCACATAAATTCACAAAAGTTCTGAAGATGTCACTGGACCTGTGTGCATATACATATAACAAATACGTCATTAATAAGTAAATACATATGTTCACCCACATGATTTCTCTACTCACTCTGGTTCAAATTATTCTTACAAATGCTTATTCTTCCATCGTCTTCATGTTAATCAAGATAAACAATTGCAGAAGTTGTTTTATGGTATATTTACTTGCAAGTACAACGAAGTTATGGGGTTACAGTAGGCTTTAAGCAATAGTGATAGGTTTCAAAGGTCATTTGATGTTATTGAAAATCGTTTGGTCCATGGTCAAGATTCCACGTCAAACCGAACGTCTTTCTCCGAGAAAGACTGTGGTGTACACGCAGGTGGCGGCGGCGTTAAGCAAAACAGCACAACGGGCATTCAAGATTGAAAGGGATAGTAAGTTAACTATTTTTACTTTCTATACTGGTAAGTAGAGAAAGTATTGTATTCCACCCAAAAATTCGAGGTCGAGATTTCACCGGAAATATATGTTCTGAGACCCCCTGAATCTAAAAAACAGAATTCTTAGAAAAAAGTCCGTGTGTCTGTCAGTCTGTGTATCTGTGGACAGCATAACTCAAAAATGAAAATTTGGTTTAAAACCAAAGTTTGTATGTAAGTTTAATGTACTTCAAGGATGCAACACGAAGATTTTGAAGAAAATAGCCCCACGCTAAACCACCCTTTACACGGAAAATTTTTCGAAAATTTTGATTTTCTTGAAAATCCCTCTAACGATTTTGATTAAAATGTCATATATTTGAGATATTTTTATGACAAATGAAATGTATATCCTACATTTTCTGGCTATAGCCCCTGTAGTCGTATTTACTCTGGACGACTTTTACATAACTGGCAAACCGTTAGAGATAGACAAATTCTTAATATACAAAAAATGTAGATGTCACTAAAATACACAATTTATGTCCAAATGAATTTTCTTGTAGGGTGAACCGTTTCGGAGATATTCCTTGTTATGTGTGTGAGTTTCGGAAAACAACTTTCGTGAAATGGAACATCGCTGTTCATTTTTTTATATGTTAAGTGTGCAAAGAGAACTGAATCTCAAAGCTTTAAAAGATTTGACAATCGCTCAAAGCCTACTGTACTCTAATATTCCCCTTGCACCTACAAGGAAATAAAAAGATAATTTCGGCAAATGTTTAACTCAAATAACACGAAGAAGATAGAAGAACAAGAGTTTGAAAGATTAGTTAATACAAGAATAGAGAAAGTCATGTAAGTGCAACACATCAGGTTTTTATCATTGTGTTCCTTCTTGTTTATAGCTATTTACATATATTTCGTGATCTCTAAGGTTTTAATATAAATAGAATAGCAACGTAACTGTTCAAAAACAAATTAATATTCCAAAAACAAAAAATAAGGAATATTTATATAACGTGTAACCTGACAGTTGAAGAGCAATCAGATATACCCCTGTAACATAAAATAAAACTGACTTCACCTTAAAACCTCTATTAGTAGTCACACTTTGAACCTAATTACACATTTATTATGTCCATTTTGTGCTTTCTCACCATCATCTTTATATTTGGGGAAACATTAATTCCGGGAAACAAGTCTCAAGAGGGACCTAATGTTATCAAACAACTTTGCTTTTATATGACACTTCGTCAGCTTCATTAGCGAACAAAATTGTTCGCAGATGATCATATGTACTGCAGGTGCTGCTGTTTCGGGCCAGCGTGAGGCTGCGCTTGCGCTCAAGAATAAAACATGAGTTAAAAAATCTGATGTGTTGCACTCACATGACTTTCTCTACTCTTTTACTAACCATTCTTACAAACACTTTTTCCTATATCTTCTTTGAGTTAGTTAAGATAAACATTTGTACAACTTATCTTATTGCTTATTTCCTTGTAGGTGCAATGTTTGAATACAGAAAGCTTTGTGCGATAGTCAAATGTTTGAGATTCTGTTGTCTTTGCACACTTAACATATAAAAAAATGAACAACGATGATCCATTTCACGAAAGTTCTAAGTTTTCCGAAACTCACACACATAACAAGGAATATCTCAGAAATGGTTCACCCTACAAGAAAATTTATTCAGACATAAATTGTGTATTTTAGCAAGATCTACATTTTTTGTACAGTATAATTTGGTCTATCTCTAACGGTTTACCAGTTACGCAAACGTCGTGCAGAGTAAATACGATACAGGGGCTATAGCCAGAAAATTCAAGATATAAATTTCATTTGTCATCAAAATATCTCAAACATATGACATTTTAATCAAAATCATTAGAGCCATTTTCAAGAAAATCAAAATTTTCAAAAAATTTTCCATGTAAAGGGTAGTTTAGGCTGAGGCTATTTTCTTCAAAATCTTCGTGTCGTATCCTTGAAAGACATTAAACTTAAATACCAACTTTGGTTTTTAACCGACTTTTCGTTTTTGAGCTATGCTGTCCACAGACTGACAGACTGACAGACTGACACACACACACACACACACACACACACACACACACACACACACACACACACACACACACACACACACACACACACACACACACAGACACACAGACGGACCTTTTTCTAAAAATGCTTTTTTGGATTCAGTGGGCCTCAAAACATATATTTCCGGTGTAATCTCGACTTCGAATTTTTGGGTGGAATACTATACTACCCCTACTTACCAGTAGAGAAAGTAAAAATGAAAAAAGCTAACTTAGAAACTCCCAAAGATAAAATTCTCATTATTAAACGTAATTGACTTAAAGTAGATAAATCAATAATGTTCTTAAAATAATATTCAAAATTAGCACTGTTTGACATCACTGGTCAAGAGGGAGAGAGAAAAAAGGAACTTATTTGAGAAAAATAGGTGTTTTTAAAATGCAAACTAATTACAGGGAATATCTCGGAAACGGTTTAGTCTACACAAATATATTTTATACAACTTATATGCTGTAACGAACTCTACATGTTTTGTTCAGTAAGAATTTGCTCTATCTCTTGGGTTTACCAGTTACGTAAAGGTCATTCAAAATGAAGTGGAGTTGAAACCTAAATGCCAGAAAATTCAAGCAATACATTTAATTTGTCATGAAATTTTAGAGCCATTTTTGAGAAGATGTGATTTTATAAAAAATATCCATATGATGGGATTTTCTTGAGTCTTTGTATTTTATCCTTGGAAGTTGCTGAAGTTAAGTATCACGTTAGGATTTTAATCGACTTTTCTTCATTTACATTGCTCAGGGAATTCAAACTGCCTCAAAAATACATTTCTGGTGATTACAAAATTTTTGGGTTGAATACTTAATACTTACCCTGCTTACATATATGTAGAAGAGAAAGTAATAGATAGGCGTTTCTCCTAATGCTATGATCTAAGCTGACAACAAACGAACAAATACTTGTTCGTCTAAATACTATATGGTATGGACAATTTTAACATCCCCTATATTGATTTAAGAACACACTTGTAATAATAAATTATATATATATATATATATATATATATATATATATATATATATATATATATTCATTTAGTGAAATTATTAATTATCAATTAGTTATATTGCCAAATTATGTAGCATTTACAATGACAAACTTATTTGTGGATATTCAAATGGTGGAAGCACTTTGGTTCCGAGGCAATCATATTTTGTTAGCAGAATAATCAGCAGTATTCGATAATTTGGATAAAAACTTGATTGGATAGTTTTCTTTATCAGTAATAATGTGTAATCAGTAATAGTGCATTTATACAATCCGAACTAAATATGAACATTTTTAATAGACTTTTTCGAGAGAGAATTCAATAGCCAGCAATACTTAGCGCAAGGAGAACCTCGTTTTTTTAATTAGTGTTGTCGGCGCTTTCTGCAGCTGATATAATATAAAAGGTTCCAACGTGGAGTAAATTTATCGTCAGGTCTCCTTCCCTTAGCCATGGAAGGCAAGGCGCATTGTCTACCCCTTTGTATCGCTCTGTCAGGTGACGTAACCCTCCCGATCGTCTTTCTGTGCGTTCGTTCTTCTGGTAAAACCCTCAGTTCCATCTGTGGGCTGAAATATGCCCTGGGGTCACGGGGTTATTTTGCCACGTCTGGTAACCTTTTTATAAGATATTTTTATTAAAATGTCACAGTTTAAGACATTCACATAGAGAAAAAGCATGTGTTCAGATTTTTTTGGGTGGATATACATTGTGTGTGCGCATGTGTGTAAAATAGCTCTGAATTTTCTCTTCCTTCTTATTAGATCGTATATAGTTGGTTAATTATTAGCTAGAAACAAAATAAACTAAAACCTGTCTTCAACGAAATCAACGGGACTCTCGAACATTTCCGTTGGAAACAAGTTTCCGTTCAACGAAGGATCTAGGCTATTAAGAAATTAAACAATGAACATGCATAAATGGACAGAGTGACAAAAAGAAATGTACGTACGCTATTCAATTGTGTGTATTTAGATATTTCTGTTACAGTATACACAAGGCACCCAAAACTTATAAAGTCCGGAGAATTGTGCGCTCGCATGCGATACAGGTTAGCTGGACACAGAGTATGAATGACGTCAGCACGGGCATCAAATGTGCAAACAACTGCCGCTATAGAAGCAAGAGTCGAAAACAGTGTACGAGTAACGTAATACATTGCCTTTCAAATGTACACGAACGCAAGGTCAAGGTGTAGTAGGTATAACGGGTCTGTTTTGTTTGTTCTCGCAGTGAGCTGCAGACGTGGAGTATTAGAGTTCTTTAGTGTTCATATGATGCTTGTAGGTTGTGCTATAGTGAGGCGGTTTTCATGGCCAGGCTGTATCTACCTGCAGTTGTTTACATGCGCGAGCGGTAACAGTGAAGTCCATGTGCAGCATACTGATGGAAAAACCCACACATCTCCGGCCTTTATTTATAATTAAGGAAAAGTAGTCCATGTACCACACCATTCGTTTGTTTTTCCCAGTAGTCAAGGGGAGATTTCTGCACATATTGCTGCTTAGCTGCTCAACTTTCCAAAAACACTAGCCTGAGAAATCACACCAGATATACTCAAATCATTTCGCCATACGGTGATTTCTGAAATTCCTTTAAACTTTTGAAAACATCCCGGTTCTTCTGACTCAGACCCTCTTCAACTTCCTCTTCTGCTTTCCGACTTTGGGTATAGTTCTCAATTAACGCATTCATATCATTGTGTCTTGTTTCATCACTGCCTTTGTTGCACATTCCTTGGCTTGGTAACTGAAAACAGCTTCATTGTCGTAGTTTTGTAATTTTTGTGTCTCATCCCAATTTTCTTCGCTATCAATTACTTGACTCATAGGAAATACTGCCTTTTCCGAAACGCTCTGTCTCTGCTTCTGGTATTTGTTTTGTTTCTCCAGCTGTGTAATATTCCAAAAAGGCATGCATATATAATTTCTTCGTCAGTTCATTTTTACTTTCTCTACTGGTAAGTAGGGGAAGTATTGTATTCCACCCAAAAATTCGATGTCGAGATTTCACCGGAAATATATGTTTTGAGGCCCCCTGAATCAAAAAAAAGCATTTTTAGAAAAAGGTCCGTGTGTGTGTGTGTCTGTGTGTCAGTGTGTCTGTGTACAGCATAACTCAAAAACGAAAAGTCGGTTAAAAACCAAAGTTGGTATTTAAGTTTAATGTCTTTCAAGGATGTGACACGAAGATTTTGAAGAAAATACCTCCACGTTAAACTATCCTTTACGTGGAAAATTTTTCGAAATTTTTGATTTTCTTGAAAATGGCTCTAACGATTTTGATTAAAATGTCATATGTTTGAGATATTTTGATGACAAATGAAATTTATATCTTGAATTTCATGACTATAGCCCCTGTAATCGTATTTACTCTGGACGACTTTTGCATAACTGGTAAACCGTTAGAGACAGACCAAATTATACTGTACAAAAATACACAATTTATGTCTTAATAAATTTTCTTGTAGGGTGAACCATTTCGGAGATATTCCTTGTTATGTGTGTGAGTTTCGGAAAACTTAGAACTTTCGTGAAATGGATCATCGCTGTTCATTTTTTTATATGTCAAGTGTGCAAAGACAACAGAATCTCAAACATTTGACTATCGCACAAAGTCTACTATATTCTAACATTCCCTTTGCACCTACAAGGAAATAAGCAATAAGATAATTTGCACAAATGTTTGTCTCGACTAACAAGAAAGAAGATATAGGAATAAGAGTTTGTAAGAATGGTTAGTACAGGAGTAGAGAAAGTCATGTGAGTGCAACACATCAGATTTTTTTTACAAAATCACCTTGTAATACACATTAGGTAATACTTATAAAATTTTGATTTGCAGACTATTTCTAGGTAAACCTTGAGATTAACAGAAACTGGATGGACAGTGAACTCAGAAAGCTGTTGTCGCAGTTAAATTAATGGTGAGAGATCTAAAACAGATTTCTTGTGACGGAGGAAAAAGTAATAATGTTAGAAATGATCAGCATTTTTTCTGAACATATTTGTTGACCCCTTAGTTTTTGCCACTTCATATACTTATTTATCCGCCATTTTAACTCATGTATCGGTGATATTCTAAGAAAGTAGGATGGCAATCCAGAAAGTAAACACAGTTTACGCATTTCTCTGAACAGATTGCTATCTGGCTCTTATCCAGAATGGGATGGTTTCCTGCACATACTTTCTCAGTTTTGTGTGAGCGAGTGCAATCTGTGATCGTTTAAAATGAACTGTGTAATGCAAAAATCCTTTGAATGTTTGGAAAAGAGTGTTTTCAGCATTCGGAAATTGAAATCTGTAAGCATTAATGGTCAACTAAAGAAAGTACGGTGATACGGCAATGAATGAAAGAAATTGTGAGAAAATGGTGTGAAATGTTCAACGATGTGCATGATGAAACTTGACCTGGATTTCAAATTATCACAGGTACAACAGATTTATTTCCCAAGCACTTTTCGTTTATCGCTTGGTGTTCAAAAACCTTGGGTAGCCGACTACAACATGGTAATTCTGAAATTGTGGGCAGACATGACATGACGAATGCTTAAATAATGGAGGTAATGATGAAGATAAATAAAGTAAGCTTCGATTTTTAAGTCACTTTTTTTAATAAAGCCCGCTTATTAATACAAGGCGAATCAGCGTGACCGGATTTTGCCTTACCTGGTACTACAGACAGTTTATGTTGAAGGAGCGAGGATGAGTCCAGAATTAACAACAGGCGTGTGGCTGCAGTGCTTGTACAGGTTGTTGCAAAAGAATACGTATACTGTGGTGTACGTTACGACTGTTAATGTGTTTATTCCACATTCCAAATGTGGATCTGGTTAAAAACACAATTTGTCATTACTTATACTCTTCTCAAATGGGAAGATGCTATTCGGTTTTTTTTTATCTCTTAACTTTGAAAAGAGAACGGAATTTCAAAGGCATCGGAGAGCAGGCAACTCTTTAAATATTTTACATTAAATATGTATATACTGTATATACTGTATTCCCATATTCTCCTTGTGCCCATAAGAAAGTTAACAATAAGATAATTTCTGCAAATGTTTATCTCGATTAAAATGTAGTAGATAAAGAAATAAGCATTTGCAAGAATAGTATGTATAAGAATGAGTATAGGTGTACATATATTTGCGAACAGAGTTTCTCCAAATTGAATCATATTAAAAGTCTGTATCGCAACAGGTTACGCGACGATCAGTTGGTGTAAGTTCTAAGGCTATGCTCTTCGACTTTGTCACCACATATTGATACTTCTTAAACGTAAGCAGTACCACACAGGTCACTAATGAGAAGATGTTTATCGCATAGGATTTGAAAGTGCTTTCGTAAATCAAACGCAACCTACATGTAACCAATCTCCACTGCAACCCAATGAATGTTTTATGTTAAAGAGGGGCAAAGACTGCATAAAGTGGAAGGAGGTAAATCCAACCTCCCTCTTTCCAGAGGTTGGACATCGCTATCCTAAGGTCTAAGTCGTGCCTGAGAATTAGTAATTGGTAGAGAAAATAATAGCAGAAGCTTTAAGTACTACGAGTATTTTACACTGATTATTCCCTAAATATTTTTATCATGAATGGTTCTTACACTCGGCTCTCAGCTAATAATGTGGAGATATGGTTCCCGACTGCAGCAATAAAGCGCTAACTCCCTTGTAATTGCCTTGTTCTAAATCCCGGGCAGCTATAGCTCATCTCATCGGCCAAAATAATCCCATGGCTCGCAATAAAAAGGAAGAAACATAATTTAGCAAGAGCACGTGCCTTGGGGCCAAAATCACTGTTGGCGTAAAGTTGCGGCATTAGCACTGATGCCACAAGTAGTGGCGTCCTCACTAAGCCTCGTAAGAAAGTTGGCACAAGAAGGTAAATCCCAAGGGGAGCGAGGGGAGGGACGCCGCCCCTAACAAAACACCACTCACTTCGTCCTTCAAGCAGTAAACTTCACGCCAACACCAAGTCGCTAAAGATTTGGGAACGGCAGGGATTGAAACAAGGTGAGTGCATCCAAGGGGGAACAAAATGAGGGAATAACTGCAAGCTTTAAACAATAGCCTCTTAGTTTCTCAAACTTAGGAAAGCACGTGTTACCTACCTGCTTACTTTTTTCTTATTTTGTTTCTGTCTTCTCTTTAACATCTTTATTTACTTATTAGCCTTCTCTTGTTTTTCGTTTCGCAGTTCTCATTCTCTCTATGTAATCAGCGAATGTATTGCATTCTATCCAAAATTTTGATACAGATATTTCACTGAAAATGTTTTGAGTCTCACGATATTTTGTTGTTAAGCTGGACACAATTTTCTGCATGCATACCGCATATTTTTACAAGCTAGTAGTAAATTCAGTTACAACACACGAGGAAATAATTGTCTTAAATGGGAATATATATACATATTCTCTTAATAAAAAACACATGTGTCGCATACATATCCTAGCGTTATATTCGTACCTATTTAGTTGTCATTTTTCCTGTATTTTTGTTTCCTTAATCACTGAATCACAAACAACTATGTTTATTGGTTAGAAGAAATACCCATGTCCTTTATCTTATTATTCATTATACGAGATATTCTCATTACAGGCCATTTCTATTTCGTGACATTCTTAAAGAACATCCAACACCTTTATGACTTCAACTTTTTCAAATTCAATTAGACGGTTTACAAATCCTATTTACAAATAGTCTTTTAACCACTTAGGAGTTGACATCAGAAGTGTCTTATAACCTATATTTGAAGAAAAGAATAGTCTTTTCTGTTGCAGGTGGCTTATCAAAATCTGCTTGATGCTCGTAGGAATTACTCCCACCTCTACACACGGAATTTCTGACTTTATAGTGTTAATATAGATATAGCTTTGTGAAGCAGTCACTATTCACTTATTTCTCGTGACATCATACAAAGAATATGGATTAGGAGGTGCCTCCAGCCACTGGAGCTCAGTAGCGCATGTAGACCATTGTAGGTCCCTTGTGTCTAACGTGGCCGCTGGGAGTAAGGGATAAAGGGGAGACCCAAAGGGTCAGCTGCGAATAACGATGGGATCCTTAAGGATTACAGAATTATTAATCAGACACAGGCACGAACTTGCCTGAGTCAATTTCAATCTGGGGGACCGGAAGGAAACGAACCTTCACAGGAGGGGGCCCCAATCGGCCCGGCACTGGGGAGAAATTTTTGCACAAAGTAAATTCCACCGTCCTGACGCAACGTACTAATCGTCGTTACCTGGTGCTAAAACCCTAACACATGTGAATATAAAACAGATGAAAGGAAAGTGTCTGTTCACAGCTCATGGCCTTAGGGGAATGATGGAGAAAGGAGAGACATTCCACGTAGTGTAACCCAAGTTTTGTAACCCTCCGCGCGAACGTTGTTGTTGTTCTGGTTACTTTGCCAACTACCTCCAATATTATTCACGCACTGTTTACTCGCCACTAATTCTCGTAATTTTAGTCCTAAAATCGTATGTCACTAGTTTTATGTCGGAAGTAATGAAAAAAGTAGTGCACAAGTAGATAAGCCCCCCGCTTAGGAGGGCTGTGTAATCTGCTATGGTGAATCTGGATATTGTGGTTGCAGAACAAAGCTATTCAAAGTTACAGTTCTATATGTAAAAGATCTTTATATGATGATCGGAACAAACAAATCTAAAGATGTATATAAAACAGACACATTTCTGGTTGCATTAGGCTACACTTCCGTTTGTTTGCTCCCTTACATGTGTAATTTTAATCCTTTAGCTTGGGCCAAGGTAAAATGAATAATTAAAGAAGTGTAGCGGGTGACTTAAACATACAGGAATTGCACGATATAATGCTCGAGGATATATCACTTGTGACCGAAACAGATTGGCAGGGCCGTTGAAAAATATAGGAATGTAGAAAATGATCAGTGTGTGCTGATCGCACTTACTTTGTTTTATTATGGCACCTCCTTTTGTTTCGCGACTCTTGTTTTCCCCGCTGGGATGCGCTAGTGTTTTTGCTTTGGGTTTCCTCTCGGTCTCACGGTTGTAGAGACAGTCAGTCGGAGTGCTCCTTTCTCGGCGTGCAGGGTAAGTGGTCCCGTTGTTTGGTTTTAACTAAGGCTCAGGCCGTGAATTACAGATTGGTTTTCAGACCGTTACTTGCCTGGGAGGTGCTTCTAATGCGGACGAATTAAATGTAATCTTGTAACAAGTAATTCTTGTAACCCGTAGGATATCCACGCGAATCATTTAGGCATTTTCAGATAGGCTTGAAGACTGCCCAACTCCTCGCTTTGAGGGGGAGTTGAATGGGGTTATGTAAATTGGTTTGGTTTCCAGCTGTATTTCTATTGTATGTTTCGGCTTCCATTTCTGTTTAAAGGTTTGCTATACCGATTAATCATTCCTGTTAACAAATGTATAATTTATTGATCCATAAATGTTATAGTTCTTGAAATTTTTAGTGGTCTCTTCTCTTCAATTCCTTCCCCCCCTTTCACGATTGTACCTACGTCCCCATGGTGCAATTAAATGGTAGCAGAGCGTGGTTATCTTGTGGTCGAGTGGGGCAGTTAAATTGAGCATTGGGTTATTGTTTTGATTAACCATGTCGAGTGACTTTCAGCTGTTGCGTAAGAACGAAATACTATTTGAGTTGGGGATTCGTGGACGCGATGATTTGTCGTCGGCAGACGTTCCGGCCCTATTAGACGCACTTCGTAGCGTGAAGGATAACGATTATGTTGTGTTGCCGGACAAACATTTTTTGGTAACTGAATCACCGTCATTATGTGAGGCCGCACGACTGGAATTTGAAGAGTTGTTCTCCGAGTCGAGTATTGGCTCAGAGTTTTCGAAAGCGCAGGTGAGGCCTTTGACAGCCAGGATCTTGCATTATGTGCAGCGGATTGAATATTTCCAAAAATATTGTCCTAAGGTTAAGTTCGGGGTTTACTTAGCCGAGCTGAAGGGGCAGTTTAGGAGATATTTAGAAGTGCTTACTCAGAAAGGGGATCGGGCCGAGTCGGCTACTGTCACACCAACTTTGACGTCTCAAATGTCGGCCTTTAAACCGCTAAAGTTACTTCATCCCTTACAACAGTTGGTTGAACCTTATCAAGTCTTTAAGCTTGTTGATGTTCTTACAGCTCTTGAATTTCTGAAGTTCCTGGTAAGAGCTAAGGATTGCGCTGAGTTATGCGAAGTTCCCGGTTTGCAGCTGCTTGAAGTAGTGATGTCAAAAGGGGGTGACGCGGTGCGCAGTATAATTGGGCGTATTAAGGGATGTGTTGATCCAGTCTCTGAATTGCATGACAGTGTATTGAAGTGTTTCATTCCTCGTCGGGAGCTACATACATTAATTCAAGATCATTATTTGAAACCCCAGGGGTTAGGAGAGTCTTTCTTCGAGTACATTAGCAGGGTTAAGTTGTTTGCGCGTATACTACGGTTGCCGGATAGCGAACGGCAGATCTGTGACGTCATTATTACGGGGTTGACCCCGGAGGTACGTTCTCTTTTGATATTTAGCTCTTGTCCTGCTACGTTTAAAGATTTAGAGGGGCTATTGCCGATCTTGGCAGAGTATGAGGCGTCAAATGCGGCACGAAACCGCGAATCATTGCAAGTGCCTCTGCATGGTGTTCGATTTGAGCCGCGGAAGACTAACCGAGGAGATTTAGCTCGAGATAGTTTTCGCTCGCCAGGGTCTTGCTTTAGACGTGGTTCTCCTGAGCTTTTTGTTAGACAATGCACGGTGGTCAGGAAGCGTGGTGGCGTTTTACTACCCGTGGGTGTTGACGGTCAAAGGCGCCAAGATTGACAACGAGCCCCTTGCGGAATTTCTGCCTGTTGTCGGATATTCCGTCGGATAATAGCCAAGCCCTTTGACTTGAAGCCGACAGTAAAGGTGACTGTTGGGAAACGACAGTTAATCGCTCTCTTGGACTCGGGAAGTTCCTGCTCTTTGGTACACGAGGAGTTTTATTATACCTATCTTGGTAAATTCTCGGCCAAACCGCGGCAGTGTAGCGTTGGGTGCGTGTCTGTAAATGGTCATAAATTTCAGGTGAATGCCAAGGTTCTGTTGACCATACGTATTTCGCGTTTTACGTGAAAACACTATTTCTATCTTCTGCCGGACCTGCCATTTCAACTGATTTTAGGCTCGGACTTTATGACTAGAGTCGGCCTAAGGCTTGATTTTCGGGATGGGGAAATCACCTTTGCATTTGCCCCTTCCGAAGGAGTTGCATTTCAGTGCGGTCAAGTCATCAACAAACCACCTTTGGAGGAGAGTGGCGGGCTACGTCACCATATATGCGACGTCAGCAATGCTTTCCCCCATTTGACAGAAGAGCAGGGCCGTTCTCTGGAACAACTCTGTGCGAACCATGGGTCGTTGTTTGCTGACCGTTTAGGAGTAACAAATTTGGTGGAGTATGACATGCAACTAACAGACGACACCCCTGTGAAGTTACCACCATATCGTGTCACGCCACCTAAAATGGCTATTCTTCGTAAAAAGATCGACGGAATGTTACGAAAGGGAGTGATCAGGCCGTCCACGTCTACTTATAGTAGTCCAGTATTTCTGGTCCCTAAGGGCAAGGACGATTTCAGGGTAGTGGTGGACTACCGGCACTTGAACAAAAAGATAAAGATCGAGGCCCAACCAATGCCACATTTAAATTCGGCGGCGCATTATTTTGCGGGTGCCAAAGTATTTACTAGTTTGGATTTGAATAGCGCCTACTACCAGGTACCCTTATCGGAGTCGTCTAAGCCAATAACGGCTTTTGCTGTCCCATGGAGGCTTTATGAATTTCAACGAGTACCCTTCGGAATTGCTACTGGAGCTCAGGTGTTGTGGCGGTTATTAGACGAAATATTTTCGGACATCAAGTTTAAATATGTGTATCACTATCTAGATGACGTGGTTGTCTACTCGCCCGACTTTGAAACCCATTGCCAACATTTAGCGGAGGTCTTTGACCGGCTCGAGCACGCAGGCCTTACCTTGCGCAAAGAGAAGTGTAACTTTGCTGCGGGACAGATTTCTTTCTTAGGTCATATTGTATCTCCGGCTGGGATAACGATTGATCCGGAGCGGACCAAAGTTCTACGTAACTTTCCTCCCCCTAAAACCGTAAAGGCATTGGCCAGGTACGTGGGCATGGTGAACTTTTTCAGCAAGTTTATTACGCATTTTGCAGCGTGGGCGGAACCATTGAACCGTCTTCGGCGGAAGGGAACTCCGTTTAAGTGGGGTGAGGAACAGCAGCAGGCCTTTGAAGACCTTAAACAGGCCATAATGAATCCCCCGGTGTTGGCTTTCCCTGATTTTTCACGTAGGTTTATCCTTCAGACCGATGCAAGCAGGGGATCGGTGGCTGCTGTTTTACTCCAGGATTTTCCTATGGGGCGTAGGGTTATTGGGTATAGTTCACGTACCCTTACTCCAGCCGAGCGGAAGTATTCAGTTTACGAACTTGAAACTTTGGCTGTGGTATTTGGTTTAGAAAAATACCGGGAATATCTGGAGCATGTTGAGTTTACTCTTGAGTGCGATAACCAGGCGCTAACGTGGTCGTTGGCCTCACCGCGATCTACAGGCAGGTTAGCGCGTTGGGGGGTACGCATTTCAGCTTTTAAGTTTGTCCCGATACATATACGTAGTTCAGAAAATTGTGTGGCTGATGCCTTAACAAGAGTATTCGAGGAACCGAGAGAATGTAAATGCGGAAAGGAAAATGTTTTAGCCGTCTGTGAATTTCCGGAGTTGTTCGAGGGTTTGCACACACATCAGAGGAAAGATCCGGATCTGCAGGCCCTTATAGGTCGGCTTGAGGCTGGTGAGGTTGTTACCCCTTATTGTTTGAAGGAGGGTGTTTTGATGACCCAGGCTACCTTCGACGGCAAGAACAAGGTTGTTTTGCCACGGGCCTTAATTTCCATGGTGTTTGAATATTTCCATTCATCTCCTGTAGGCGGGCATTTGGGAATAGCCAAGACCAAAGACAAGATTCGGGAATATTTTGTGTGGCCGGGCATGAATAAAGAAATTGCTTCCCGAGTTAGACAGTGTCAACTTTGTGCAATGGCGAAACCGGCGCAATGTACAGTATGGAAGGGTTTAGCATCGGAGGTGGCAAGTAGACCCCTGGAAAAATTATTTGTGGATTTTATCGGCCCTTTTCCTCGTTCAGCCCAGGGGAATACGTATGCGTTAGTCGTAGTAGATTCGTTTAGTAAGTTAGTATGGATGTCGGCCTTACCGAAAGCGAATACACGAGGGGTAGTCAAGGTTCTCTCTTCAGTATTTGCGGCCTTTGGAGCCCCTCGTTATCTGGTGACAGACAACGCCACTCAATTTACTTCTTTCGCCTTTAGAAATTTCTGTTTTAGTTGGGGCATTAAAACCATAACTACCACCCCTTATTACCCCCGTCCTTCCCATGCCGAAAGATTTAACAGGAACCTCAAATCAGCATTAATAGCCTTTCATCATGATAATCATACTAAGTGGGACACTAATTTGTCTCGGTTGCAGTTGGCGTTTAATTCGGCTCGACACGAATCACATGGCGTTACCCCTCATCAGCTTATGTTAGCCTATATACCTAACTCTCCGCTGTCTAACATTTGGCGTTTGGACGATTTGCTTCCCCAGAATATTACTCGCGAGGAAATATGTAGAGTATGGAAGGCCGCTTTTCGGAATTTGAAGAAGTCACTTGCCCAGGTAAAGAAGCGGTATGATGAAAATAAACGGCCTTCACCTTATGCCGTTGGCCAGAAAGTACTGTGTAAGCTGTACACTCAATCTTCTAAGCAAAATGCTTACGCAGCGAAGTTGGCTCCTAGATACGTAGGGCCGTACGAGATTATAAGTATCTTCAAAAATCTTTCTGTGCGCTTAAGGGACCTCCGCACGGGCCAAGAAAGGAGAGCTCACGTCTCACAATTGAAACCCTTCCAGTAGTTTGGTATCAGTTTTTCGTATGTGTTTGGGTTTCCTTTGTTTACTCCTGTATGTTTATGTTGTGAATAAAGTGTTTTGTTTTGAATGTGGGTGTTTGTTTGTGTTGGAGCGTGCCATGTGTGCGCCGGGCTGTATACCTCTACGGCGCTCCTGTAGTTAGTTTCTGCCGGGCGTGTGGAGTCAGCATTGTGCGCGAAAGTGTAGATTTGTTTTCGTGTGTCTTTGTATGGAAGCGGTGTGAGGTGTTTGGTGTGGTATGTTTGGGGAGTATTTGTGGGATGTTTGCTGCGTGCTTGCGGTGTGTGTCTTGTGTAGTAATTATGTGTATTTCGTGTTTGTACTCTTGTGTTGTCTGGCCAGTAGGGATTTTGTTTAATGCGCATTTATTTATACAAGGCCTTGTTTATTTTGTTTAACTTGTATATATATATATATATTGTTTAGCCTGTTTTAAGTTGTCATTTGGAAGAAATTATATTTAATGTCATTCAAGTTCGTTTAAATTGTTCTTATATTGTTATGTTCATTAAACAGTTTATGGTATGTTATCACGCTTGTTGATTATAAATTGATTCAAATTTTTTAATTTACTGCTATTTATGTATTTGATGTCATCCACAGTTCTGTAAAAAACTGTCATTCATTCAGTTTGATTTACCCCGAGATGTGATTTTGGGGCAGCAGCCTATTTGAAGCCTGCGTTTTGTTCCCTTTCTGTTGGGTTTGTTCCGTGTTACAGCCTCGCCAGCCCCTGTTCGTAACCTGTCCGGAAAACACCTAACCACCGCAGTTTGGCATTGTGTAATGTTAAGCCTGGCTGTCACCATCGATATGGAGTGTTACTGCAGCGGTAAGGTCCGCAATGGAGATTTCTGGAGGCCAGGGAGGTGACGATGGAATATGAAGGGGCTTGTGTGTGGCCCACGTTTTGGGTTTTGGACTTTCTCAACGCCTGATTGCAACGAGAGGACATCCACATGCTCAAACCCAGAATTGGTTAACTTCTCTGGAACAACGAGGGATCAGTACGCCCAAGAAGCTGTGCATCGTCTCTCCCGTCCCGGAAAAACAGAATTGTGCTCTCTGATGTGACAGTGGTCAGTGGTTTGTGGTGACAGTGTTTGGTGCCAGTACTTTCACAGTGACCTGTACAATGACCGGGCGGTGTAAGGTGTTCCTTCCGAATATGATACTTCTCATACAATATCAGTCTGTTCCTTTCCAGAATGGCGAGCGCGTGTTGTCAGATGGGGGCGGGAGTATTGTGCTGATCGCACTTATTGTTTTATTATGGCACCTCCTTTTGTTTCGCGACTCTTGTTTTCCCCGCTGGGATGCGCTAGTGTTTTTTCTTTGGGTTTCCTCTCGGTCTCACGGCTGTAGAGACAGTCAGTCGGAGTGCTCCTTTCTCGGCGTGCAGGGTAAGTGGTCCCGTTGTTTGGTTTTAACTAAGGCTCAGGCCGTGAATTACAGATTGGTTTTCAGACCGTTACTTGCCTGGGAGGTGCTTCTAATGCGGACGAATTAAATGTAATCTTGTAACAAGTAATTCTTGTAACCCGTAGGATATCCACGCGAATCGTTTAGGCATTTTCAGATAGGGTTGAAGACTGCCCAACTCCTCGCTTTGAGGGGGAGTTGAATGGGGTAATGTAAATTGATTTGGTTTTCACCTGTATTTCTATTGTGTGTTTCGGCTTCCATTTCTGTTTAAAGGTTTGCTATACCGATTAATCATTCCTGTTAACAAATGTATAATTTATTGATCCATAAATGTTATAGTTCTTGAAATTTTTAGTGGTCTCTTCTCTTCAATTCCTTCCCCCCCTTTCACGATTGTACCTACGCCCCCATGGTGCAAGTGGAAGACGGAATAGTTGAAAATATTGTTTACGCTTTCTATAAGCTAAATGTATTATATGAACTGGAAATAATATTTAAGTTCCGCTTTTTTGAGCAACTTCTGTGCTTTAATCTAGCGTGAATATACATTTTAAGTTTGGCACCACTATCTTAAGCACGACTGGAAGCAGCTTCAGATATTGTTGTGTACCTGTAATTGTTTAATGACTTACCTGCTGGCTGCATTCCTGCCAGGGACCATGAGCTGGTGAACAAACTGTATGTGGACAGGAATTGATGGATGGGAAATCAGTGGTAGAATAGAAACTACGCTGACGTTCACCTACCGACCTGGGTGAACCGCGAGAAACACCCAAGGCCATAGTGGCCATCCCGAAGAGAATCGAACCACAGACCCATCCCCTACAGTGACGCGCTATACTCGCACGCTATTCCTTCAACAGTTCAAATTGCAATATCCAATAAGTTAATCTACGTGGATTTACGGCCAAAGGTTGAGCTAACAAAAATAAATGTACAAGCGTTCGGTGCTGTTAAGTTCAGTAGCAAAAGTTTTTATCCCGGTATTACTCGGTTAACACTGGCGTGTTTCCAGATGGATGACACTTTTGATTAACACGAAATACATTTCCATTCCACCCCCTCACCATAAAGCTCGTATACAGGAAATGCTGTTGAAATGTCGGAGGGACTACTATTGCATAAAACGTTTATTTTTCATAACCTCTGTACTATTTTGGAGGTGTCACACCTGGTTAAGGAGTTACATGACTCTCCACTATTGCACCGAATATCGTGAACATGGCAAATGTTAGAAGTGAATAACTGCATAAACTTTGTCGGTGAGTTTTCGCTGTTTTGTTTCCTCTACTAATTAGAAAATGGTTCTAAATTGTGGTATTATTTTGAAGCACAAAAGCTAGAACGCGAGGTAACTTCTTCCTAAAGTAATTGTTTTATTTTGTCAAAAACATTTTAATGTTAAAGTTTCCTCTAGATGTTTATTCACTGCTTTTGTTCATTCTTGAGCTGTAAATATTTGAAAGTAGCGTAAAGCCAGCCACGGCTGATCGTCAGAGACGCTCAAGATCAAGCTATATCACACCACTGCTTATAAATATGCGACACGGCAACAAGGATACAGTCGGAACAAAGCATTTCTAGATTATTCTCGCGGTTGTTCACATACTGGAGTCGTCTATAAGAACTTTCGAGTAAAGGCGTATTTTCCAGAGAACTCGCCTGGTATATAACAGCGAGAAAGCTCGGACAGTCAGTCGTTAAGTGGTGAATGAGACAGCTGTTAGCAATTGGTTAATTATGTGTGAGTTTATGTGTTTAGTCAGCGTTGAGAGCGAGTATGGTCAGAGACAGTTGCAAACATTTAATCGTCGCGTCGGAGTTGTTTGTTGTGTGAAGCAGTTTTTAGTTAAGTCTGTTTGAGTGCGAGTGAGTGTATCGTCGAAACTAGTTTGTGGGACAGACAGAGTAGAACTGAACGACAGTGAAGTATGTGACAAGGTTACGCAGGACAGAACAGCTATGAGTTGCAAAGTCACATCGAATTATAGATTGCGTTAACGATATGAAAGGACTGTTTTTATTCAATTTTAAGGGAAGTAAAGTGGCAGAAAAAGTAACTGGAAGTGTCCTTTCTCGCGGTATTTATTGAAAAGAAATTTCTAATTAGATTTGTATAACTCAAAATTTATAAACAATAGTTTTAATATTTTTAAAGCTAACATAATCTTGATAATTTTATAGACTCACAGCCCCAGTATCATCTCAATTGTGTGATTAATGTTGGTAAATGTTCATATAGTTTGAATGTAAGAAATATTAAAAATAAACATCAAAATAGTTTGTGACAAACATCGCTTAAAATAACATCCACTAATGATACTCATCTATCACTAAATAAATACCACAATAATCCTAAAGGCGATATTTCACTCTGCATCAAAGAACATGATATCTCTAAGTGATAAAAAACCCTGCCTTCTAAATAAACTATTTACAAAAATATAGCTCATTTTAGAAAACGACGCATTGTATGTTTATAGCATATAACAACCGTTACGTATCAAAATATTTGCTCAGTGATGGTGAGCATTGTTGCTTAAATTCTAATGATATCCATGAAAACTACAGTATGATTTTTGAAATGTGGAAGTAGTATAATATTACCATTCAGTTCCTCTGTATATGTAAATTATAATCCTTATAACCAGCTACAGTTCAAACTTCTCTCCCAGATAAATGCATGTTTTAATTCTCTAGAGCTTCAATTAGGAGAGCCAGGTTCTGTATAATAATTCTTTTAATCAGCAGAAACGCTAATTCATTTTTCATTTACTAAAATTAGGCGTATTTGTCAGCAGGTGTTTAATTATAATGAACTGACTTACCAAAGATCAACGTTCCAGTCATCAAGCAGGCAATTAAAACATTATTCTTTTAATGATGAAACACAAACTAGATGTTGGAAACCGTGTGATTCATGTTCACAGTTCCCACAGAAACCTGAAGACTTGACCAAGATTCAGATTGTAACGGGATTTTTCAATTGCACGAATTAACCTTAAAATCTTTCCAATTTACAGCGTTTCTTGAACATATACTCGTAGCATATTTATCACAAACGTTCGAGCGACGCATACAACTGGATGCTTACATATCACTCATCTTGTTACCCTTAGCATCTGTTGGAGAGCTTGACGGTTGTTATTCATAAATCTTAGGTACGGTGCGGATCGATTTATAATTTTCAGTGAAATATTTCGTAAATTATATCCGAAATACTGATCAACGATCAAACACAAATAACGATCGTTCAGGGTCTATATCACTGTTTCAACTTATAACAAATACTTTAATTCAAATTATCACCACCTAAAACAGTTTTAATGACAAATTGTATTTTAAACCCTATCTCTTTATATCACAGTATATTACATTATGCCATGTTACTTCAGCACACTTTAAATTTCTTGACCTCTGTTATATCTACAGCTGAGAAAATGGTTCATTTCTACACATCAATGTCCATTTTGTTCATCTTGCTTTTAAAAAACGAAGTCCGCCTCTGTTGCTTCTATTTTACCAGACAATGATTTCAGGGGGCTTACATAAGATACTGCTCCTAGATGATTGGGCAAATGGTTATGTAGGATAACCACTTATTTTGTTTCAATTTTAGGTCGTTCTGGCAACAAGAATGTTACTTACGTAAGCCTGAAGAAGTGAAGAACAAAGAAAAGAAGAAAAAACAGAGGAATAACACAGGAGTTAACTGACATCTGGAGGTGAGTGACAGTGCTGCGAAGAGCAATGAGGTTAGGCAGAGTGATATGAAAACCTTTGATATTAGCTATTTATAAGTATTTTCATTCTAAACATTAGCTTCAAGGCTACATATTTACTAACGGAACGACAAATGAATTAATCATAAGTGGGTAGTTATAGAATGGCACACTTATTCAGGGACCTTTAATTACAACAGTCATGTGGGTACTACAAAGTCATTATAACAGTCACATGGGTACTACGAAGTCGTTAATGCTTGGATTTTTACTTCAGGCAGAATAAACGGTGGTTTTAAATTTTCAAACACACCTGCATTAACTGTGTCGATTACGTGTCATGATATTAATTAGAGAAACAAAGCTCCAAATCTCCGGTAATCGAAACCGGGATATCTCAGCTTGCTTCTTTTTGTAATTTTCCGTTGTTTCCCTAATTTATTTTTCTGTGCTTTCTTTAAGTTTTACGCATGTAAGAAATACACACAAAGACCCATACCCTAGGCGGGACTCGAACCCGCAGCCCTCTGTGCGGCGAAGTGCCAAAGTCACACGTTCCAGCGTCCAGGGCTACGAAGGCCGGTTCAATTTAGAAGGTGAGGCCTACCGCTAGATCATAGGGGTAGTCCGAAGCTTACTTAGCGAACATTTCCTGTATTCTTGTTGTTTCTTTATTGTCACTGCGGCCGCGAAACTACCTTCCGTAAAGGAATTAAGGTATACCGATCCGGCAGGCTACCTGACCCTAATGGCTGGTCCTCTTGGTTGAAGATAGCCCCAGGCAAGCGATAAGCATTGATAAGTGCTTGCGTTGTTTCTAGCAGTTTCGTCTTCCAGAGGTATCGCTTTGGTTTTGGGCTTTATATCAGCCGATCATTGCTCGCTGAATGAGTTAAATCGAGTTTAGCGGTAGCGTCGATCAAGTTCAGTTGAATTAACTGTGGGCGATTTTTAGTGGACAGTTGACAGTGAGTTCAAGTTCATTGGACGGCGCCGTATGCAGTTCAATTGGAACTTGTGGCTCAGCAGTGTAGTTGTGATTGAATGATTCTCTCCCATCTAAAACTTTATGTGGAGATTTCACTGGAAATATTCATTTCTATGCCACCTGAACCCCACTGTATGTGTTTGTGAACAGCATAACTCAAAAATGTAAAACCCGATTAATAATAAACTTGGTATTTAAGTTGGGTTCTTCGGAAGGTACCCCCACCCCAAGGTATCCTTTGGAAGGAATTATCTTCTATATTTTAGATTTTATCAAAATATTTGTAGCAATTGCGATTGCAAAAAGATATGTTTAAGACATTTTAATAAGAAATCAAAATTATAGCTTGAATTTTTATCCTGAATTAGTTTTCTTTAAGTGATAAACTGTATGAAATCGAAAAAATCCTAGCAAAGAATAAATATAGATCTCTTAAAAAACAAGTCATGCAAAACATTTTTTGTGAAGATAACTACTCGTATTTTCGAGATGCTTCTTTTCATTGTATTTAATTTTCATACACCGAGTGAGATGACTACGGCGATAATGTCTGTGGTTTGCATTCGGGAGGTCGTGGTTTTGACTCCTACCAACTCCTCGACTTGTTAGGCGAATACTAAGAAGGTTCATTACATAACCTGAATTTTTTCCCTAACAGATTTCACCTCCATTTTCGTGTCACTTCACTCTTTATCCGTACGTTTTTTCACAGTTGAGCCACGTTGACAGGTTCCTCGGGCGCTGCATGGCAAGGAAAAAGTACGTTCTCTGCAAACTTCCCTTCCCCGGTAGTATGGTCTCCATCTTTCCACCTCTGAGGGAGGTGTACCCATCTACAGCGGAGAAGGGTGCCGGTTGTACCAGGTGCCCCTGGGAGCTTCATTTTGACTTTAGGGAACCTGGCCTCAGCTCTCCATCTATTCTCACCTTACCTCACCCTACGGGGTGCCCCTTGTGGGACACAAGTACAAATGGCCACATGGCCGAGGTTCCCGACTCTATACTTACCTTACCTCAATTTTCAAATACTTCTCAATTCGTCTTTTTCACCTGGTCATGCAAAGAGTATGGAATTTCAATACACACATAGTGTCAAAAATCTAAAGTGCGTTAAAAATCTGACTTTTTCTTCCTTTTCTTCTTCTCCTCCTCTCAAGGATTAGTTGTTATTATCACCTGTTCGCGGTCGCGCCGTAGCCGAGTGGTTAGACCATTCGCTTCTTTCCAAAGTGGCTCGGGTTCGATCCCAGGCAACCGCATGTAGGATTTTTGGTGGACAAAGCAGCGCCTCGACAGGTTTCCTCCGGGTTCTCCGGTTTCCCCCGCCTTCTCATTCCACCGGTGCTCCATCTTCATTCCACGCATCATCAGTGTCACCGCCTGTGGTGTCATATGTAGTAAAAGCGGGTGTTAAATACTACAAAAAGGATCACCTGTTCCGGTCTGTTATCCATCCAGCTGTTACGAGGCCTAGCCAGATCTCTTTCCAAGCAGCCGATAATTCATCATCATCGTCATTATTATTATTATTATTATTATTATTATTATTATTATTATTATTATTATTATTATTATTATTATTATTATTATTATTATTATTATTATTATTATTATTATTATTATTATTATTATTATTATTATTATTATTATTATTATTATTATTATTATTAATTATTATTATTATTATTATTATTATTATTATTATTATTATTATTATTATTATTATTATTATTATTATTATTATTATTATTATTATTATTATTATTATTATTATTATTATTATTATTATTGATCTGACGGGATCAAAACCATTCCCTTTAAAAGCCATTATGTTTTTCTTATTTGCAGATGTAGTTAAATTGTACTGTATTGCATTTTGCGTTAATCTATGTATTGCTCTTTGCAAATTATCTTCTGTGTGAATGTGTAGGTATATGTGAAGTGAAAATTTCTCTGGATTAACAAAAGGTTACAACATTTTGTAGGTGCAGTTTGTAAAGAGTGAGTCGAGAAATTAACATGAATGCAACACATCATAATTTTGTTGTTGCGAAAGTGTATAAAATTTATCAGCTGCTGTGTTTGTGTCTACAACACGCTTGATCGGAAATTTAAGCTCCGAGGCACAAAAGGGTTTATAAATATGCAAAGCATCATATAAAATGAAAGAAAATCAATGGAAAGGAGTACAAGTGGAACTAATTCCTTCCTCTACCATTAAAAATGTAAAATATTGCTTATTCCTTGGCCATGGTAACCTAAAATCGCACATTTTGTCTTAGTTTTTCTTTCTACAAGCATATTTAGCACTTACATAATAATAACATGCATTGTGTATTTCTGTCCTGGCCATCGGTACAAATACCAAAACAGTATGAAAGAACTACTGCACATAATGTATGGTCTTGAGGTATGTTTGGGTACCAGGCTACTTCACACACTAATAATGAAGAACCCATATTATCGCATTAAGATTTTTTTTGGGTTTTCCCCATATGAAGTAATAACACATTATTTTACTTAACTTACTGAATGCAGACAGATCTCTCCGTCTCCTTCTAATTTAATGAAGCAGTTGATTATTTTATTTTTATATAAAATTGTTTTAATCAATGGATTAATAATTTTGTCAACGGTAATATGCTACATGTAATGAGTTATTTCAATGTAATTTTCATTTGGCTGTGCCATTGAAGTATTTATTTCCATTAGAATTAGTTCAAACGATGCATTCGACTTAAAATGTTTCGTCAGGAGATTGGCAGAGATATTTCCAGCTTTTGAGATTCCCAATATGGAAGCAGTTAATTGCATAAGGTAGTAGTGGTGGTGGTAGTGGTGGCGGTGGTGGTGGCTGTGGCGGTGGTGGTGGCGGTGGTGGCGGCGGTGGTGGTAGTGGTGACGGTGGTGGTGGTAGTGGTGACTGTGGTGGTGGTAGTGGTGACTGTGGTGGTGGCAGTAATAGCAGTAGTAGCAGTAGTAGTGGTGGTAACAGTAGTAGTGGTAGTGGTGGTAGTGCAGCTGTAATACTAATAGCAGTTACAGTAGTAGTAGAGGTAGCAGTAGTAGTAGTAGTAGTAGCAGTAGTAGTAGTAGTAGTAGTAGTAGTAGTAGTAGTAGTAGTAGTAGTAGTAATAGTAGTAATAGTAGTAGTGGTGGTAGAAGTAGTAACAATAGTAGTAGTAGTAGTAGTAGTAGTAGTAGTAGTAGTAGTAGTGGTAGTAGTAGTAGTAGTAGTAGTAGTAGTAGTAGTAGTAGTAGTAGTAGTAGTAGTAGTAATAGTAGTAGTAGTAGTAGTAGTAGTAGTAGAAGTAGTAGTAGTAGTAGTAGTAGTAGTAGTAGTAGTAGTGGTAGCTGTAGTAGTAGTGATAGTTGTAGTAGCAGTACTAGTGGTAGTAGAAGTAGTAACAATAGTAGCAGTGGTAGTTGTAGTAGCAGTAGTAGTACTAGTAGAACTAGTATTAGCAGCAGTAATTCGTCATCCATTTATGCTCTTCTGTACCAGGTGAGTCAGCTGTCCCTTATTCTCGAGTTTTATGTAATCGCAGTTTATACTCCAACATGAAAACATCGACCCCATTACTAGGTTCTACCCGCGTATTTAACAAGGATGTTTAACACTCGATGAAATTAGTGCTAATATAGATGTTATCACATCAGCTTTTCATATATTCGTAATTAGACTGCTGACGTTTGCACTTCTGCAAATGTTCACTGCAACCATCGAGTATTACATCTTAGACGGAATGTTTATCTCACACGTTACTAGGTAGCTCAGTTGGAACGAGCGCAAAAACCCCCGAAGTAATCTCTCTGCTTTGAAGGGGGTTCGAGTCACCTGCATGTACTAAATTTTTTACCGTGCAATCCTCACAATTTACAAATTATTATTCTGAAAACGGTTATTATATTCATTTTTAGTGTTTTATTTACGTTTTATGGTATTGCTTGATGTTTCTTAATTGGTGAACTACAATTAGGTAGCTGTTTAAGCATACCTATAGGTAAGTGCAATTGAAATAAGGATAATTTATACACAGGATTGAACAGATCTACAAGCCACTGTAATACGCTGAGGAAGGGTTTCTGGACTGTCCAGCTCCTCTGCATAAATGCGGTCTTTTCAATAACCCCAGAGAAAGAAGTCAAGGGGTGTCAGATCAGGTGATCTGGCAGGCCAGGAGACTGTTCCTTGTGTTCCTATCCAATGACCAGGATGTGCAGCATTCAAATGATTGCAGACGATCCTAGACCGATACGGAGGAGTGCAATCGTGTTGAAACCACATCGTCATTCGCTTCTGCAGTGGCACATTCCCTAATAATAAGGGGTGAGATACAGAGGAATTCCAGGTAGCGTGCTCCTGTTACATTCCCCTCGAAGAATAATGGTTCAACAAGATGGTCTCCCAAGATTCCACAACAGACATTTACACCCCACTGCTCTTAGAATGCTGCCTCCCTTAGCCAATGAGGATTATCAACACTCCAATAGCGCATATTGTGACGATTTCCAGTTCCATTGTTGTGGAATCTTGATTCGTGAGAAAACAGTATCCTGGATGCGAATCCCACATCACTTGCTACTTGCTCCAGCAAACAATCACAAAAGATCACTCGAGCTTCGAAATCTCTCCCATGAAGTTTGCATTCTTATGCAAACCATAAGAATGGAACTTATTAGTGTTCAACGTTCGCACTACAGAAGACTGGCTGATGTTCACCTCCTGAGCAGCTACCCGTGTACTAGTATGCGGATTGTTCTGGGTGACATACCGATGTTGCTGGTGCGTGTTTATGAGGAGGCAATCTTGCAAGTGATGCTGTTACACGCAAACGCCTTTCAAAATTCCGGAAGCTGTTTGCTGTTGGTTGTTGTCTATTCGAATATCTCTCCCGAGATATTTTCTCCGGTGTATTTTTCCTTACTTCTCCGTAGATCAAAAGCATATCTACCTACTCGTCGAATACATAATGAAAGACTGGCACAAAATTATGTGCGACAGCATACGTGTGGAGAACGCAGGGGTCGGCATTCACAACACAATACATTATGCCAGTCCAATGGCGCAGAAGTCATTACACCTCTTCAATTACAAAATGCAGACAACCAAAAACTATTTAAATTATAATGTCCTAAACGCTCAGGGACTTTATAATTAGATTATTGTGAATTCGGTTTCCAAGTTTTGATGAACATAAAAAAAATATATTTACACTACTGAGACTCGAACCTATGACATTGGGGCTTAGTGCAGAGGATCCCGTCACAATTCTTTTGAGCTATTTCGAGACTTAACTGAAAGGACGTAGGGCGTTCAATGGTAGGACTTGCATGCCTGGCGCTAGGCCATTGCCACCTCGCGAGTTTTCGGGCTTGGTTTAGCCTTTTAAGACAGTTTTAATCATTTGCTGGGCATTTTAATATTATTACTTAAATGGCAAAAGCTGTTATGCATATTAATTGAGATGTACGAGGCGTAGTTCACGCAAAAATGTAAATAAACTGTTATTTAATAATATGTCCGTTTTGACTGTACGGGTCCATGATGGGAGAGGCGTGTCTCTAAATGCTTCATATAATTTTTGGCAGCCAACCCCTGCTCTAAGTACAAGAATCCACCATTTTCTTTTTAGCTGACGTTGTTAACGTACCCATATAATAGGTCCAATTTTTCCGAGGCGTTTACTGAATTACGTTGCTATGCATACTCTAATAAAAAGTTTGTAAATTGGCTGGAAACCGGAATTCGCTCTCAGTAAACGAGTTGTATGTTTTTGAGGTGTACTTTAGCGAGGAGTACGTTCTGTCCCTTAAACCGCTGTTGCTCTCAATTTTGCGCATTCCTGTCTTTAAGAACGTTAAGCAATACATTTTAGTAAGCGCAAAACTGGACTAAGGTGCACATGCCGTTAGATGTGCACCTTCCAAAAAAATAAGGCGCGGCTGACTCACCTGGTATTGTCAGCCTCAAAATTGTGGAATGTTTTATCACAGAAATCACAGAATCATACATCATATAATAGAAATTTACACATGTGACTGAGGACATCTGTGCCGTCTTCAAAATTGTTACGCATTTGCTTTCGGACAAGTATGTGTTTTATTTGCTGAAACTCTGAAGTTTGCTATTTAGATCACTATCAGCCAATAATTTAGTTACGTATACCGGGTGGAAGGTATTGCTTCGGTTATACTTTAACCAGCGACTCTACATGATGAGTGGAGCAAATATGTTCAATACAATTATTTACTAAAAAAAATATATGCAAAATATTTAGAACCATCCTGCTTCTTGGCGAATGGGTATAAATGGTGTATTATTTCACTGTCATGCAAACATTGTGTGAAAAATACTCTAATATATTTACACCTTAATTAGAGTGAATTAAGTCCCAATTTAATGTTAAAATGTCATGCAAAGTTTAACTTCTAAGAGAGATTTGGCAACGTCACGTTACGAGTAACATTAAATTGTGACTAAATTCATTCAAAGTAAGATAGAAATGCATTACAGCATTGTTTATAAAATGTTTACACGACAGTTTGCGAAATAATAATTTACATCTATTCATCAAGAAGCTAATTGGTTCCATATTTCGCAAAAATAATTTATTTTTGGGCGAAATGGTTCCTTGTTGACAATAATAATTGTATTGGACATATTTGTTAGACTCATCTTGTAGAATCTCTGGTTAGCATATGGCTGACCACATGGTATATAGGACAGCCAAGTATTATGCAATTTATGGAAAAGAGAGCTTAACCCTTTCAGTTGCGGTGTCCATTACAATGGACATAGGCATTTTTTGCCTACTTGTAATACTTTTAACAGTTTTTTCTGCTATATTCTTGTTATACTGTTCGTCACCAATTAAACCTATGCAAATTCATGTCCTGAATTGTAAAAATTATTTATTTTTTACAATTAAATTGTAGTGGTTTTTTTTTAAGAAAAGAAGCAAAATCCATGCAACAGCAGTCAAATGATACCCCGTCATCATCGACGCGTGCCATCACACCGATTATTTTACGTGGGCCCTCCCCGTCCTTTACCACAGGCACATTTGACTGCGGTTGCCGAGACTAGAACTCACGACCTCAGGCTTTGAGTGCATGGCCAGTGCACTACGTGTTGCCTTAACGATCATGGCTATCCAAGCTGAAGGATAAGTCCACCTAATCTAAACCGGTTTCGAATTAGAGGAAGTAAGATAGAAATGCATTACAGCATTGTTTATAAAATGTTTCCGCGACAGTTTGCGAAATAATAATTTACATCTATTCATCAAGAAGCTAATTGGTTCCATATTTCGCAAAAATAATTTATTTTTGGGTGAAATGGTTCCTTGTTGACAATAATAATTGTATTGGACATATTTGTTACACTCATCTTGTAGAATCTCTGGTTAGCATATGGCTGACCACATGGTATATAGGACAGCCAAGTATTATGCAATTTATGGAAAAGAGAGCTTAAGGGATATGGAGCGAAGAGCGGGGTAGGTGACTTTCACAATCACATGCATATCGTATAAAGTGCAATGGTCTTTACTTGCTATCCCTTTCCGTTTTAAAACCAAATTCCCTTTCCTTTACCTCACGTGTCCATCAGTATTTCTCTCTCTCTCTCTCGCTCTCTATGCAACAGTATTAGGACCTACCTCACAGAGCGTTCATTTGCGTGACACTAGACAGTAATGTGACTGATTCTCAGACAAGATTGCAAACTCAGGACTATCTACTTTTAGTTTGTGCTTTGTCTGAACAAGATTTTAATCTAAGAGGAAGTATAGAAGAATGTGGCTTCTAAAAATGTAGTTGTCGGTAACCTTTGTGAAAATAGCACAAATTAACGAAATATGATGAGCTGCACTCACATGACTTTCTCTACTCTTGTACTCACAATTCTTACACTCTTATTCCTATATCTTCTTCGTGTTAGTTGAAATAAACACTTGTAAAAATTATCTTATTGTTTATTTCCTTGTAAGTGCAAGGGGAATGTTAGAATACAGTAGGCTTTTAGTGATAGTCAAATCTTTTAAAACTTTCAAATACCGTTCTCTTTGCACGGTTAACATATAAAGAATTGAATAACGATGTTCCATTTGACAGAAGTATGTTCTCCAAAACTCACACACATAACAAGGAATATCTCCAAAATAGTTCACTCTACAAAAAAAAAAAAAAAAAGGACATAGATTGTGCATTTTAGCAAAATCTACATTTTTGTATAGTAAGGTTTGGTCTATCTCTTACAGTTTACCAGTTATGTAAAAGCTATGCAGAGTACATACGACTACAGGGGCCGTAGCCAGAAAATTCAAGATATACATTTCATCTGTCGCAAAAGTATCTTAAACATATGCAATTTTAATCAAAATCGTTGCATTAATTTTCAAGAAAATAAAACTTTTTAAAAAAATTTCCAAGTAAAGGGTAGTTTAGGGTGGGACTATTTTCTTCAAAATCTTTGTGTCACATCCTTGAAAGACATTAAACTTGAATACCAACTTGGTTTTTGAGTTACGTTGTCCAGACTGGCACATACACACACACACACACACACACACACACACACACACACACACACACACACACACACACACACACACACACACACACACAAACACACACAAACACACCGACGTTTTTCTAAAAATACTTTTTTTTTTGATTCAGTGGGCCTCAAAGCATATATTTCCGGTGAAATCTCGACATCGAATTTTTGGGTGGAATACAATATTTCCTCTATTATACGTAGTAGAGAAACTAAAAATGGTGTAAATCTCTAGTTTTCTCCAGTCAGTTTCTTAAGTGATCATTGCACAGACGCATAATAATTACATGATGTTAGGAATAAATTTCACGCATTATTACTTCCGTTAGTCGTCCCAAAATAACTTTTTTTGAATTCATTCCAATAGGATGGCCTTAGTTATTAAATGACAGCATGCATTCCATAGAATACTGAAGCAGGACATGATTTGTTATGTTCTCTTTGTATCAATCACAAAAAAGAACGAAGTTATGTTGCCCAGGCTCAAGTTTTGATCCCCGTTTTAGTACTATCTGGGTTACATTTATCTTGCTAATAGTGGTTAAATAACAGAATAGGGTACACGACATTTGGAGACACCTCGCACACTGCGACCTATAGATAGATCTATTGTGGCTACCATTTCCCATGAAGAAGGAATGAAGAGAAGGAGCCACAGGAGGTCACAGGCCACAGACAGGCCACAGAGATGCGTGGAGGTTCCTTAAACTTCCTGGTTCCAAAATCCACTGGAGTCGCCCTGAAAGGGTTATGAACGACTCATGAAACTAGGTTCCCTCTGTTTTCCACGGAAATACTCTGTCGGTATCCGCAGCCTGCCCGGCACCACCTAATGACTAGAAACATAGAAGTGCAATGAAGCATGGGAGGTAAATAAAATTAGGAGAAAATAAGGGATAGAAAATCTTGGTAGAAGCATGTGTCTAGAACTCTAAGAGAAACCAAAGCCAGAGTAAGAGGTCAGTGGGAATTGAACACAGAGCTAACTAGTTCAATAAATAAGATAACTACTTCGAAATATACTCTGGTGCTAAAAGCTGAAAGTATGAACTTTTTACTTTTTGCCCATTGTGCAATCTCAACACACTTTCTCAGAAATATATTATATAGGGTACAATAATAAATAAAATACATATTAAATTTTAATTTATTTTAAAAATGAAAACCCACCTCTGATAATTAGGGAAAAGCAGCACTACTTCTGCGCTTTCAAATACTTGCTGGCTGCTCGATGTTGCACAGTTAAACTTTTAAACCTTTTATCTTCTCTACCTCAATCATTCCATACAAAATTATCTTGCCCTTTCCGCGTACACTTGTAATAATGTACTGCCTTGAATATTCTAATAATGGATGAAAAATCGAGTGAAAAATAGGCGGAAACATGAATTACTTAACCTCTCCCTTGCAGACTTCCAAATTCTGGCAACTATTCCATAGTATATGTTGAGGAAGAATTATATTGAACGATTTATTTTTAACATACATCCATGTAACTTATTTAATATCTAGATGTACAGTAAAAAAGAAAAATAAACTAAGAGATGGAGACGAAAGAAAATAGTGTGCACTATGAAAGAACTAACAAATTAATTTGGATGCGATATGTAAATAGCCTTAATAAGAAAAACTAAAATGGCTTAATACGTAATGAAGCGCATATTATAATTTTATTGCTAATTTAAATCCTGTTATAAAAATTAATATGCATAACGCGGTTCTACCTGTTAGTAGGGTGAATCAAAACTGCAGAAATGGCTGTAAATTGTAAGGACGCCTACTTTCAAAACGAAAGCAGTAAATAATATTTTCCAAATCTACTCAGAGAAAGGAAACTAGGACTACAAAAATCAAGCTATTTGTCGCGTAACATCCATAAAGAACTAAACGGATATAAAAATAAAATGAAATTATTACACTCCCGGGATTGGCATGTATAAATTTAAAATCATTAAATACGAATAAGTTAATTATTATTCTCAATCATATAAAAAAGAGAGTTATTAATAATTACTTCACATTTATTATTATCTTTAAATTATATAATACTATAGTAAGGCCAATAGTACGTTATGGGGCAACAACATGGACACTCACAGCAACGGAAATAAATAAGATGCAAACATTTGAAAGAAACATTATAACGAGAATATATGGAGCTGTCTGAGAAGATGATGAGTGACGGCAAATAGAGGAATGACCTAGGATCAGTTTAATAATAATAATAATAATAATAATAATAATAATAATAATAATAATAATAATAATAATAATAATAATAATAATAATAATAATAATAATAATAATAATAATAATAATAATAATAATAATAATAATAATAATAATAATAATAATAATAATAATAATAATAATAATAATAATAATAATAATAATAATAATAATAATAAATAATAAAGAACAAAAATGTGAGTGCACACATTACAGTTTTAATCCTTTAGTAATTTATGAAACGAAATTAGATGCGTTTTTTCGTCAGAATGAATTTGCATTTACAATGTTGTAATTATACAAATCGGTTGGATGGTTTCCGGGATTCCCTAAAACACAAAGTTTATTTATTTGTAATATTAGCAGAGATATAGAGTTCACAATACACAACTCTCGCAGCAAGTTGCCACTCTGTTACCGTGGAAAGGTAAGATAGATGTACTATGTTTGACGGAACGCATGTTATGTTGCATACATAGCTATAGTTGTTTGATGTAAAGCAGTTACGATTGTGAATATTCAAATATTTGACCATAGAAAGCCGTTAAATTACAATAATCTTCGCACGTCACCAGGATGTCTGGTTGTCCACTCCCCTAACACGTCTGTAGGAAGCTGATGAATATTCCTCCACGGCAAATTAACAAAACACACTTAGTATCTCATTGCGGGAAGCGTGACCTGTCACCCACATCCTCTGCGGCGATTCTCCGTCTATTGTCCAGCTTCCTGTATGTTAATATCAAGATGTCTTCCACCTTAGTGTAGGGATGCTGCGCTTTCACGATACAGCTCTTTATGCGCGTGTCCCTTGATCCCCCCAAAAAAGGTATCTCATAAAACGGATGTCTGCTGTTCAATAATGGAGTTATAAAAATGCGGAACATAACACGTGGAGGCTGGCTGCAAAAACTGCTGTACTCTTGGCATCAAAAGTGCGAAGATTAAGTAATGAGCTGGAAATGAAAGACTGAATCATTGCCAAAATCGCACCCATTAGTAGCAAACATATGTAATTTGTGAATTTCCTCTCTCTAAGGACTACCACACAACGCAGAGGGGGCAATAAATACAAAAATAGAGAAATAAAAATAAACATAAATAAAATAAGTAAATAAAAATAAAACCTGCATTACCATTGTCCTGCCATCTAGAATCTGTAACAGGACACAGTATCACTGATTTTAATCTTATTTTCTATTTATTTATTAACTATAGAGTAATAGCTCAATACAGTTTTTTCTCATCATTACTCCATTTCTTCCATATTCATCTATCGTTCTTCTTCGCGCCCCCAGTCTTCCAGTTAATCTCCTATATTGTTTCTCCCGTTGATTGTATCAGGAGTAGGAGTAACTGCATACTATTTTCAACATATTGCTTTACCTCCAGTCCTTCTTGCATCTCTTCTTCCTCCAGTATCTCCTCTACTTCCAAATCCCTTCTTCCTCCAGACTCTCCTTTTCCTCCGGTACCTCTTCTTCCTCCGATATCTCCTCTTCCTCCGATATCTCCTCTTCCTCCGATATCTCCTCTTCCTCCGATATCTCTCTTCCTCCAGCATCTCCTCTTCCTCCGATATCTCCTCTTCCTCCGACATCTCCTCTTCCTCCGATATCTCCTCTTCCTCCGATATCTCCTCTTCCTCCGATATCTCCTCTTCCTCCGATATCTCCACTTACTCCGATATCTCCTCTTCCTCCGATATCTCCTCTTCCTCCGATATCTCCTCTTCCTCCAATATCTCCTCTTCCTCCGATATCTCTTCTTCCTCCGATATCTCCTCTTCCTCCAATATCTCCCCTTCCTCCGATATCTCCTCTTCCTCCGATATCTCCCCTTCCTCCGATACCTCCTCTTCCTCCGATATCTCCTCTTCCTCCGATATCTCCTCTTCCTCCAATATCTCCTCTTCCTCCGGTATCTCCTCTTCCTCCGATATCTCCTCTTCCTCCGACATCTCCTCTTCCTCTTCCTCCGATATCTCATCTTCCTCCGATATCTCCTCTTCCTCCGATATCTCCTCTTCCTCCGACATCTCCTCTTCCTCCGATATCTCCTCTTCCTCCGATATCTCCTCTTCCTCCAATATCTCCTCTTCCTCCGGTATCTCCTCTTCCTCCGATATCTCCTCTTCCTCCAATATCTCCTCTTCCTCCGGTATCTCCTCTTCCTCCGATATCTCCTCTTCCTCCGACATCTCCTCTTCCTCCGATATCTCCTCTTCCTCCGATATCTCCTCTTCCTCCGACATCTCCTCTTCCTCCGATATCTCCTCTTCCTCCGATATCTCCTCTTCCTCCGACATCTCCTCTTCCTCCGATATCTCCTCTTCCTCCGATATCTCCTCTTCCTCCGATATCTCCTCTTCCTCCGACATCTCCTCTTCCTCCGATATCTCCTCTTCCTCCGACATCTCCTCTTCCTCCGGTATCTCCTCTTCCTCCGACATCTCCTCTTCCTCCGATATCTCCCCTTCCTCCAATATCTCCTCTTCCTCCGATATCTCCTCTTCCTCCGATATGTCCTCTTCCTCCAATATCTCCTCTTCCTCCGGTATCTCCTCTTCCTCCGGTATCTCCTCTTCCTCCAATATCTCCTTTACCTCCGGTATGTCTTCTTCCTCCGGTATCTCTTCTTCCTCCGGTATCTCCTCTTCCTCCGGTATCTCTTCTTCCTCCGATATCTCCTCTTCCTCCGATATCTCCTCTTCCTCCAATATCTCCTCTTCCTCCGGTATCTCTTCTTCCTCCAATATCTCCTCTTCCTCCGGTATCTCTTCTTCCTCTAATATCTCCTTTACCTCCGGTATCTCTTCTTCCTCCGGTATCTCTTCTTCCTCTAATATCTCCTTTACCTCCGGTATCTCTTCTTCCTCCGGTATCTCTTCTTCCTCTAATATCTCCTTTACCTCCGGTATCTCTTCTTCCTCCGGTATCTCTTCTTCCTCTAATATCTCCTTTACCTCCGGTATCTCTTCTTCCTCCGGTATCTCTTCTTCCTCTAATATCTCCTTTACCTCCGGTATCTCTTCTTCCTCCGGTATCTCTTCTTCCTCTAATATCTCCTTTACCTCCGGTATCTCTTCTTCCTCCGGTATCTCTTCTTCCTCTAATATCTCCTTTACCTCCGGTATCTCCTCTTCCTCCGGTATCTCTTCTTCCTCTAATATCTCCTTTACCGCCGGTATCTCTTCTTCCTCCGGTATCTCCTCTGCTTGATATCCCTGCAATGTACCTTCCACATTCTGAGGTGTCCTCTCTCGCCTAATTAGGTTTGCATTCACTGGTTGAATGCGTTGTGTCCTGACGTGTGTAACTATAATTCTTCTCACCTGTTAATGATGCTCCATTGCTAATATGCAAATTACTTCAGTCATACCATCTAAATACACTGGGTGTTCCAAAAAAAAAAAAAAAAAAAACCACCGACAACGCTTATTATGTTGTGCTGGATTTTCGGAAATTCAGAGTTTGCGAAGTTAGAAATATAGGTATACTTAGTATACGTATTGTACACTCAGTGGATCTCCGGCCGTGACGTTTCACAGCTGTGACTAGTTGGAGAGGGAAGATTGCCAACGATTGAGAAGTTTCTCAAAATTATCTTAACAGTGAAAGTATATCATATTTATTAAGTTTAAAACATAGAAATACAAGTTTCGGTTTTATTTCCATGCAATATCTTCATTTTACCACTATTGTGTTCGAATATTACCTTTACATCTGTTATGGACAGTAACTGTAACTTTGGCAATACTGAAAGCGAGTAACGCACCGGATGTTAAAACTTTCTGCTAGCTCCAATCGGCGGTCTCGCTGCTAGGCGTAGCTTCCAAATGTAGCACTATGTTGCCAACTCCGTTTTACAAGGTCCAGGTGGTTTCAATTGCTTTGGTGTTTGTGTAGGGTTTCCTTCTGGTAGGTAAACGGTGTAAAATTTGTCTCCATATTCTGCTATCCTGTGATCATCTATATGCATACTATCCACGTAAATCTACGAAGTAGCGATGCGATCTGCAGATGTATGAAATCTTTCAAATACCCTGTTTGAAATTCCCGCTGAAGAATTGGCAACACCGCGTCACGAGGCCTTGATAAATGTAAGAACTGGTACAATAAATAAATATATAAAGTTTTACTTCTGAAAATAACTGTTCAATGCACATGTAACTATACATCAGTGTGCCAGTTAAAATGTTTTATGAGTTCTTTTGATGTACTCACAAATGAAGTATTGAAAGTGCTACGTATTTGGCAACACCGTTCTTCAGTGATGTCACTGACACGTGCTCCCTGTTCAGCCAGTAGGTTGTCATCAATTCTGATGAGATGGCAAAACAAAAGGTCGCGTGTGCACCTCTAATGTAAAAAGCGCTTTGCTGGTGTCAAAGCTTAGTACCTACGTGAGCTCATTTGACAAAAGCCGTTTTGAAGCTTTGCAATCTCACGCAGCATTAATATTTTTTCTTATGATTCAGTCTTAGAATAGTTTTACATTTTTGGTAGCTTATGTCGTGGGTGAAAATATACCAGTCTCTATCGTCCTCCAGCTCTCTTACATATTAGAATACTAGGAAAGAACACTTGTCTCTCAATGTACAATACCATTGGATTATTAGCAATTCATTTAAAATTGGTTTATTAATTGAATGTGACGCACGAGTAATCTGATGTAATCAACTAAAAGAAAATAAACATATCCAAATAGCCAGACTTACTGTCTATCACTTCAAAAGCTGTCGTCTGCCTGCGTTTACTCTGACATCACTAGCATATCTATCCCCTTGCAATACCACGGTGTGCCAACACAAATGCCGCTTGTAGCGTAGCCAAGTTGAACAAAGGTTTAATATAAAATTTCAATCTTAATTTCGGGCTAAACTGCTACATTTGTGAAAAAAGACAACTGAAAATGATACGCTTTCGTTTCTGCAACTATCAGCTTTAGATTGCTAGCCTTTGGCATGCTAGGCCTTTCTAAAACTCCAGTAGAACGATTCTTCTTTCTCTTAAACCATGCCTTAGCGAAAGAAAATAAATAAACCGAATTATTTCTTACAATAATCATGTAGAATATTCTCCTAACGTACGGTGAATCTTCCGCTCTGAACATTTACAAATTTCCCCGAGAACAGTGAGATTCTTTACGTTTCAATTTGTGGTACTTATATTTGCTTTTTGTAATAATTACTTTCCTCCACGATGTTAATTACAAATATTTTCCTTTCCTTGATTCATGTTTTTTTTTTGTTTTTTTTTTTAAAGTTTCAAAAACAAATATTATCCAGTTATACTTTCCGGGTTTTTATATTGTTCCAAATAATAATGAAACAATTATTCCTTGAGGCAGGAACTGGGTAATTATTTTCTCTATTAACTCGATAATTGTGGGGAGCTTAATTAAATACACATTCATGGAAAAAGCTTTAGAATTATGATTCAAACTACTTACAAGTCTCTCCCGGAGCTTACTAATTTATCACTGCGCGAAGCTTTCCCATATCTTGTAATCATTCCATGATTATCACAAATCTCTTCTGCATTCTGTCTTCATCAAAATTTCTTCTCTTGTATAAAGAACCCGGTTGTGCTGCATTAAAGTATCATAATAGTGTCTGTCCTTCCGTATTAGCTGAGAGAACATTGGAAGATCAGCATATGTAAGCAATACATTCTACATTAATGAAAATAAACTACAAAGTGTATAAAGACCAAAAGTTGATAGTTTCACATTTTAAAAATTATTTCGTTAATTGCGCATTATTTATACGAATACGGCTGTAATGCAGATAATATTTCTTTTTTTATGCTTGGTCCTTGCTAGCATTAGCATGGGCGCATTTGAAGAATTGATGAGAAGTAATAAAGATAGTTGGTAAAAGGTAGAGTGCTGCACATGGTATAGTACACTCGAGTTCCTTCTTTCCCACCACATTCCCGCTTTGCTCTATTGGCACTTTGTTGACTGACGTACTCATAAAGAGCTTGAAACCCAGTTGGAGTGGATACACGCACAAAATGTTCATTTTAATAAGCTCTCCTTTACCAGTACAAGCTTTGAGTGAACGTTTATTCCACCAAAAATGGGAGAATAGAGTCCAACTCACCTCAGGCATCTTTGATCTTCTTACGAGTGCTAGTAGAAGGAGAAACTGAGTACTGGCATACAAGGATTGATGCACTCGTTTATTGTATTTAGATGAAATTGAGGGTTTAATGGTCTACAATTTTCTATAATAATGTTTCTATTTTCTCTACCATGTATATAGTAGATAGAGAAGTACAGAGGTATTTTTAGAAGAGACGAATGCCATTAAGTTGCGCAATTATTCACTTTCGTATTTATAAAACATTGGAGTGTCAGGTTATTATCTCTCAGCCTTCCGTGAAGTAAACATCGCGGAACAGTGCTTGATTAAGTACAATGCCCGCTCGTATTATCAGCAGTGTCTTACTTATTTCAAGTAGGAAACATACACGTTACCACCAACGATAGTTTGCATGACGTCACTCGCACAGATCCTAGCAAGGTCATTGGTCACGTCCAAAGATGGTCATTGCATTCTACTAAAACATTCGATCAGACGATTTATTGTAAATTTATATTTTGAGGTCCTCTAAGCTAAAAAGGGAAAATTAAGTTTGGAAATTAGGAAAAATTCCGTGTATTTGCTTGTGAGCAGCAAACAACAGGTCGGTTAAATATAAAACTTGGTAGCTAAACGTCTTCCGAAGATGTGACACGAATATTTGTAACCAAATTCCTCCACCCCAAAGTACCTTTACGTGGAAATATTTTCGAAAAGTTTCATTTTCACCAAAGCGGCTCCAATGCGTTCGATTCAAATGCTATGTGTTTAATATATTTCCATGATAAATCAAATCAAATCTTGACTTCCTGGAAATGTCCGCTGATGCTCTCTTCATTCTGAATGGCTTTTACACAACTCGTAAGCCGTAAGAAATAGACAAAATCTTACTTACAAAAATAATGTAGATGTTCTGAAAACAATATGAAATACATTTTTGGAGATGTTAACCATTTTCGAGATATTCCCTGTTATTTGTGTGAATTTTCAAATGCTTATAATTTTCTCAAATAGGGAAAAGTTATTCGTTTATTTTATGTCCTGGTCATGCAAAGAGAATAAATAGGGGCCAGCTCTTGAAAGTTTTGAATGGAAATGATACTAACAGTACATATCGATGAAGTATGTTAATCACAGGTTGGAGGAATAAGGATAGTTGTTTATAGAACAAATGGGTATACGCATGTGTTTCTGCTTTAACCCTCCGCTGGGCACGTGAAAATACTCGTAGTTACAAGAGTGGTCACTTGGGGCTTTTGTTATACATTGTTATTCCTGCATTTGTTATAATTATAAAAATGGCTATACTATTTCACAATACATATTTTATGAAGTATAGATTGTCATCAGCATGCATTTTTAAGCTAACACTAACATTTTCATTGCTTTTTATTTGTATGTTTCCTTCTAGTAAATGAATATTTTATTAATATTAAATATGTTTAACATTTTATCAGATAACTATGAATTTAGACCATTCAAAATTTTTATCAACAAACGACACAGAAAATACAAAGCTGTTTTAACATGAAAATAGCTAATTTTACTGCAATATTACTGCAATAACGTTTCTATTTCACTTTTTTCAAACACATTGCATACACACAACAATTGCGTTTCAATTTCAAGTTAAATACAGTAACATTTTTGTTTCAACTTTTTTCATTCACATTCCATTCACACCATAATTTTCCTCGAGTGAGAACTGCACGCTCATTTTCCGCGTTTCAAACAATGTTTTAATTATTTTGTCCATGCTTCTGGACACATGGAACATCTTTGCCTTTTCCTGTTGTTGAAGTTGCAAATCCATCTTCTATGTTTGAAGCTCGTAATCATATCCGAGGGCGAGAAGACCTCTTTTTGCTCCCTTTTGCCTGCATATTTTATCATGAGTCTATTGTTAATGTAAGGATGTACTGTCTTCTTAGCTGTAACAAAAATTGTCGCCTCTTATGAGTAGAAGATAGATTTTCTGAGTAGTGATGTAATCATATAATCACAGCAGAAATCCCTGCATGTCAATCATATTATAGAACAATACAAGGGGCCAATGTTTGGTATTACGTCTCACACTGTAAGTGCCTACAAGTTGATTCATTGTGTCAACCCCTCCCTTATGTTTATTGTAGTCTTCTATAATTTCTGGTTTCTTCTCATCACCAGCTACGGTTTTCGATGCGTACAACGAAGATCTGAGGATGACTGAGGATGATTTCTTCGGTACTTAAGACACGAGTGACATGAATTCGGAAAATCCAAAGAGTGAGAGATGTACTTCTCTCTAACGATTAGTTTGAAATTCCTTTGATATTTCCACTTTATTTTTCCCAGATATGTTGTTTTTACGGCTAGTAATTTCTCACTTATGGGACACTGCTGAAGAAATTGTCAGCTACAATATTACGACACTCATTGATCCATTTCTTTGTGAGGTCCTTCACTACTCTGGAACTCTGATATCCCTTTTGTTGACCAGGTTGCTTCCTAAATAAATTTGCCCATTCAATGGAAATGCATTTCTAGTCACAGATCCACCATATTTTTATCCCATATTCTGCAGGCTTGCTTTTGATATATTGGCGAAATGAACATTTTCCTCTAAAAGCCACAAGTTTCTCATCAACTGACATGTCAAACCCAGGGTTATATAAGGAAGAAAGCCTTTCAATAAACATTTCCCAAATGTCTATAAATGCTGCTAATTTATCGCGATTTTTCCCTTCTGCCCTAGTTTCTTTGTTGTCAAATCTCAGAAATCGAGTAATGACTTTGAATGTTTCTAGGGGCATTGTCGCTCTAAAAATAGGCCTACAATGTCCCTCATTCACTCAGATCCTCCCTTCCTGATCTATATGCTCCTGCAGATATAAATAAACCTATATAAACCTCTATTTCTTCCTCATTCCTGCTTTCCAAATTTTGGGGGTACTTTCAGAATTAGAATTATTCCACTCTTTGTACACTCTTTTTCCCTCCCTGTTTGTTTCCCTGACTATGACATAATTTCTGCGGCGACTATCAGGTTTAGGGCATGTTTTATCGAAGTGGGTGTTTCACCTTTGGGGCCTGGTTTGTCACGAAAAGAGAGAGCTTGGTGTCTATTACCTGTAGGTTCTTCGTACCAAATCATGCCATTTTTTCCCTGTGAAATGATCTTGTAATGATATACTATTACTTACTGGAACATCATCTTCCTCATCAATCATATCATCATCAACATCCTCCTCTTCTACCGCGTCGCTATCTTCCTCCTTTTCACTGTGTGAAGGCAAATATTATCATCAAGCATGTCAAGTATATCTTCATTATCATCAACATCTGCCTCATCAAACATCTGAAGGAGAATCTCATCGCGGACAACTTTCCATCAATCCTGTTTATATAAAAATACATATTATATCATGCCTCTAACCTGTTCACAACAAACCTGTTTCATCATTGTTGAAATAGCATATTTACTTATATAAGTGGGAGTGAAAATAAATAATAATTGATATTGTTTCATTTTATTACAAATTGCAATCATTATTTGAAATAAAATAGTATTTCATTAGCTTACCTAATAAAACCAGCCATTTCCTGGAGAAGCTGCCTTCAACAATGCAGTTTAAGGCTACACATATGTTTACTTTTATTGTTGAACAGCATAGCCAACTGAAATTACTACAGACTACTTAAGAAAAACAAAAAATCATTGGGGTCTTCAAAGACTCCAGGTGCCCATTGATGTTCATCCTGTGTTTAGGGCTGAATAATCTGTAAAAATGTTCATATTTTATGCTTTTACATCTCCATCCCACAAATAATTTAACAGAAAGAGATGTCACCAATCGCTAGCTTTGTATATGAAATATTTGTGGAAACATTTTTTAAAAAATCCGATGTGTTGCACTCACATGACTTTCTCTACTCTTGTACTAACCATTCTTACAAACTCTTATTACTATATCTTATTCGTGTTAAGATAAACATTTTTACAAATTGTCTTATTGCTTGTTTCCTTGTAGGTGCAAGGGCAATATTAGAATACAGTAGGCTTACTGCGATAGTCAAATCTTTTAAAGCTTTGTGATTCCGTTCTCTTTGCTCACTTAACATATAAAAACATGAACAATGATGTTCCATTTCACGAAAGTTTTAAGTTTTCCGAAACTCACACAGATAACAAGGATATCTCCGAAATGGTTCACCCTACAAGAAAATTTATTTAGACATAAGTTGTGTATTTTAGTAAGATCTACAGTTTTTGTACAGTATGATTTGGTCTATCTCTGTTTACCGGTTATGCAAAAGCCGTCCAGAGTAAATCCTATTTACTACATTTACTACCTGTTTTTTTTTTCCTGCTTACTGCAAATTATCAAATTTGCTTAACTTGTGATACATTTATTATTGTAGAAATGAAGTATCGTATTTGACAGAGTGAGCCGAGATTTGATATAGATAATTGACTGTTATTCGAATGTTCCCTGCACATTTACTTTCCTTTTATTTGCTAATAAAGTACTTCATGCAGGAACTAAGTATAAGTGCAAGTTATTAATTTTGTGAAGTCATCCGGATCCCGGGCCCCACAGGTGGGAGGAGGGCCCAGTGTACGAGCCACCACCGGGGAGTTTAAATCTGTACCTGTTAGGAACTCTGCCCTCTGCTACCATCTGACCACCCTTCGTATCCCCTCATCTCGCCTCTGTTTTCCGGGGCGAGAGCATAGGCATAGACACAAAATATTTTCTATAGGTCGAAGAAACTCGTCATAGAGTAATAGTATTGTTAGGTGCTGACTTTAAAGTATGCGCTGCCACGCTATAATCCCTAATAAGAGTGTTTCTTGTAGCACATCCAACTAAACACGAAGTTAGCGTCACGGTTAACACCGCTCGTTTCTACTGTGGTCACGTCTCTCGCATTGGGAGAACGTGGGCGCGAAAAATAGACTCCGTTACAAGTCCCTCCAGCACTGTAATGACGCGCGACATGAAATAATGGAAAGAATATAAAACGCTCATTAAAACCCTGCCCCAAAAGATGGATAGCCAAGTTTTTTCTTCTCTTTTGTCTACAGGCTTTCAGGCTAAACTATAAAATGAAAGAGCTTTGTCTTAGTTTAAATACACGTTAAAATGTGTGAAATAAGTTAGTTTTATTCTCGAAGCACATGCATTACCATGAAGTTCTAACGTAATGCCACTAAAGTTGGTATACCTTTGCAAATTTCTTCCATTAGTGAATTTGAGATTGTAGGTTCTTTGGAATAGAGAACTTTCGAATTCCATTTTTTCAGCAAGACATTTCTCTTTCTTGCATCTCTCCATAGAAAGTAGTTTTTCGTAATGGACATAGTATTTTCATTTTGAATTAATTTTTTTTCTATTTATAATACATTTATATACTAATTGTAAGCTTTGGGGCTAGACAGTGACAATCTTCCAGTTTAAATTGATGATAAAACAAATTATTTAGCCTCTTTGAAAATGAGGACTTCACACACAAAACAGCTGTACATTTTACATTTTTCAAAGTAAATACCTTACCTATCCAAATCATGCAGATTTCCATCATGCATATTGTACTTGAATTCACAGCTTCAAAAGTTTGGAGGATGTGTATTTTAGGGAATATGTTTTTAATTATTAAAACAGATCTCCTGTTAAATTAGCATATTGTGACGTGTGCCAAGCCACACAACAAAGGGCGTTCATGGCCGAGCTGCCCCGCCCTATTCGCTGTGCGTGTACCAAAGACGCTCAAGGTCAAACTGCCTCACGTGGCAAACACGTGACAAGAATCAGAGTGGCGGAAGCAAAAAGAATTTTCCAGATTATTCTAGAAGTGCCCAGCAGCCGGCGTATTTGTATAAGTTCCAGGAAGAGTGAACTTCGAGAAAGGTCCGTGTTACATCATTTTCGCTATATAAGGAGGCGAGGCAACGATCAGAGTGAGCTACAAAAAGGAGTCCGTTCAGCTTTTAGTGTCAGTGTGGTGTACCTGTGTGTGCGTATGTGTGCGTGCGTGTGTGTCAGCTGCGTGTGTGTCAGCTGCGTGTGTGTGCGTGTGTACGACTCGTCAAGGAGGTAGATAGCGAAGCAGTTAAGGATTGTTTAGTAATTGTATTGTCAAAGAGAACTGTTTGAGAGCAGAGTAAGTGAAGACAGACGGAAAGCACTGATTGTGAGTCAGGGATAGGGAATAAAACACTTGTGAGTTGTAATATCATGAATGCTAGACGACTGTGTAACGCCAGTAAAAGAAAACTGTTATTGTGCAAAGCTTTGGGGGATATAAAGTGACTGGACTGGACTGGACTGTGCCCTGTCTCTATCATCCCCTAACCCCTTCAATTCATTACTGAAACCTCAATTAACCAAGCCTTTTATGTAGGAACAGAATTAGTTATGAGAAACCAGGGCTCGAATTTGGATGACCCAAAACTAGCTATAAAATTGCTAAAATCTAAAAGCAAAAGACAGTATTTACAAATTGGCATTAAACTGAGATTTATTTCAGTCGTCAAAAGTAATATACACAAATTTCTAATTAACTGGATACAAGTAGAAAATAGGTATAAAATAATGAGATAATGCTGAAAATGAATTAAAAATATATTTGTTCAATGTAATTGTTTGAAGAATCAGACAAGGTAACTAAAAAAAAAAAAAAAATAAATAAAAAAAAATAAATAAATAAAAAAAAATAAAAAAAAAATAAAATAAAAAAAACTATTAAGGAACTCTTAGGGCAGCTTTTGCCATTTTTAATTATCAGAGTATTGTAAATAACTGTAAAAGAAGAGGACTTCACAGTCCATGACACGACAGAAAGGTAATTGCCATCTAAACCTACGAGTACCGCAGAAGATAGAAAAGTGACCTATCTTGAGTTCATAACTGCAATTACATCTGCTCCTCTAACGGTAAGCACCCCTCCACATGCAAGCATGGCTTTCGATACTAAGCATCAAACACGAACTTCATTTTTCCCAAGAATCCAATATACGTATATGTAGTCTTATTTCTCAGTCAGTGATGAAACTTATAATTTTTGGAAAGTCTTTCTTAAGTACAAATGCCAATAACCAAATAGTATATTGGGATATTAGTGTGACAAATGCTTTATGTGAGCACCCAAGAAAAGTTTCAAAAAACGAGACAAAGTCGAGAGCTGGCATATACTTAACGCATGTATATTGCATACTATAAATAAAATAAATATTTACTATATATTAGTTGAGAAATTTCCTGAAACATTTATATACACATTTTAAAAGGTAATTCGCCTAAATGTGTTGCTATGGGATCAGATGTTTGTAAATAAGTGTTATTCTCCGTGTGCCATGTTAGCTGCTAGTTTTATAGTAATTTGATTTATCTTTATTATGAAAAAAACTTAGTAGAGGACGTGTCTTATGACTTGAAAATATAACTATGAAAGGTTGATGTGAAGAGTTAATGCCGAACAAATAAAAACAGAGGTCTGAGTTAACGTATACTTTATTCTGTCATGGCTAAAAGGAAACACTGCAGGTATTAAAGAAAAGAATGCATTGGCGTATTTCATTGACAACTTGTTGCTGGAAATTGTTCCAATGAAATCAAAGATATTTTCAAGGCAAGGTGCATATAACTCTTTTAATAAAGCTCCTGAAACAATTATCTGGTGAAAGTGATGATTATTAGGATTGAGGGAGTCTACTAAAGCTAGGCTCACTCCCTTACAATAACTGAGGAGCCTTGTGGGCAAGATGATTACTTTGGAATTTTCCGCAAGTACGCTGCACTGAGGCCTAAATACTGTCCATGCAAACGATTTTTGTAGTATTTCAAGTGTTAAACATTTTGGCCTACCAGTGGAGATAAACATGGGTACAGTGGCTTAAAAAATTGGCACATACCTGAATTTAGAAGCTGCAAATTCTTACTCTGGTCATGCATTTAGAAGAAGCTTTCCTGCTTTCTTAATAGATTCTGGCGCTGATGTTTTGTCATTGAAATGAGATGGAGAATGGGAGATTTCTCATGTGACCGAAGGCTAAATAGAATGAAGTTTGCCAACAATATTTGGTGGAGTGGGAGCGATTGTTGAAGGAGTTTTGACGAAGACAGCAGATCGTTGACTTTCGGAACAATGAGCACAATAAATAAATCTTTGAATCTAAAGAGAATGAGTGAGAATGAAGCAATTTCATTTAATAACTGTAAAGAAGCACGTAGTACGAAGCACGATAACTATATAAAAATAAATGTTAGCAATGTGATGATTTAACTTCCCGCATTAGTGCTATTTGATAATTTATTTCAGCACTGAAATTCCAGATTTTTAGGACCTGGGCTCATTTGAACGTAATTTAACCCATTGCAATCATCGTCCAATTTGGCCTACGAAGTTAAAGAACGTTAAACGTGCAAAAAGAAAAACAATAGTACATAGCACAAGTTGGTTAACATAGTGCAAAAGTAGTTTAAGTTCTTAAACTAAACAAAACATTGACAAGGAAGACACCAAGCCAGAATAATGACTCATAGAAAACATGGTCTAAAGGTTACAGCCATTTCATCACTTTATCGAATGAGTAGCGAATAAATCACTTCTGTTATACGTTGTTGAACTTTCCCTGCAAGCTGCAACAGCGTGGTTTCTCGCACCTCCGAACTTGAGGTATGAAGAAGGCAAACCAACTAAGTTGGGTCATACAATAATTACACTACTCACAAGGTTGGAAACAATTTTTAGCCTCAGTCAAAATTATATAGCGTTTCACTCTTAGAAGACAGTATGGAGTTAAATGGGACATCTCTGTCTCTATCTAGCGCATACAAGTTGCCATTAGCCGCGTCCTTTTCTACCCTCGCTCTGTTGCCAGATTCCTAATAGCATGGTATAAATATTCATTTGTTATAAATTTCAGGTTTGAACACATTATCCTATGCAGAATTTTTTTCTCTATCAGGTTATATCCTTTTCGGAGTCATTATACATTTCTATAGGTCCAAATTTCTTCAGAAAACGTTTTTTTCAATAGAAGTCCGATATTTGCTGTTTCTACACTCATCACGCAATAACTAACAAACTAACTGCTAGAATGCATCTATATTTTTTTCTTAGGTAGAGCAAACTATAGTGCTACTACCTGCCTACTTTGAATTCTCTATGTTTACCCAGTTAAGTGTTATAATTTTTTAAATTAAATGTTTTCGGAAAATTTTATATATGTGCACTGCAAAAGTTACGCAGTGTAAAACGTTTTTGTTATTGAGTTTACATCAGGGAACCAGCGACAACAAATGTTGAGGAAGGTTGGAGAAAGTTTTTAAAATAAACCAAAAGGCTGTAACTTCTTTCTTTTATCCAATAAGGCAAACAAAAGGTATTCATCTATTCAGCGTCAGGCCTGACACAAAAGATAGTATAAGGAGCAGCACTAACATTAGTTCGAAAGAAGCCGTGTGCGTAACTGTGAGCTGTTATTGCGTTATTTGTTTAATATTTTTGTAAATATTTGTAGTTATGGAGGGTGAAGCTAGGAAGGGACGATATGTTGGTAAATAAAGAAGTAAGGAACGCCAAATAATTATGAATGTGTTAGATTATTTTTGAAGTAAAATGCGTGTAAGTAAGGCAGCAAAAGAAACAGCTAAGGCTATCGGGTGTTCAGAAGCAGTAGTGTGTATGATTAAAAAGGAACTAATGAAAGGACCTCTAAGAACGACATCGAAAAAGAAAGCAAAAAGGGCGGGACTACACAAAACGCTAGGTTAACGCAATATGATTGAATAGTGCAAGGTGGAGTGCGGCGAATTGTTCATTCTTTACAGTTTGCAAATATTCCACCCATGCTGAATATAATTTTGTCACAGTTCAACAGTGATGAGACCCTACCAAACTTCTCAAGGGCCACTCTGATTTGGGGTTCGAATATGAAAGAAGGGGTAACAAGTGCATATTAATAGAAAGAGACGATATCGATATCATCAGATGGCGACATAAATATCTAAAAGACGTAAAAGGTTTAGGGACCAGGGGAAATCAATTGTTTATACAGACGAGTCATTTGTAAATTTAGGTCATACAGTAACAAAGGCGTGGAGGGATACCAAAGTTAAAAGTGCCCGTCTCGTCAAGCAGCAATTGAAGGACTAAGTACAGGACTCTGGTCACCTCGGGGTCGCGCGCGGAGAAAGATTCGCAACTAGTACATGTTGCAACACTGCGCTCCATTTAACGTGTACTGTCTTTTAAGGGTGAGACGCGCTTTACATTGGAATATGATTCTTACAATCATAACATGTTATTTTATGCTACCAACATTTACTGGAAATACTTCACAGTCAGGCCATTATTTCTCCTATCCTATAAACATGTGCCCGAAAACAAATTCGTACCGAGATATGACCAGTTTACTTGTGTTGAGTGTTTGCACCAGACAATGGGCTTCATCCAACAAGCTGGTTTAGTAAACACTTTGCTCTCACAAACGTTTAACAGAACAATTGTTGGTAAACACCTATAAACATCAAACAGGATTTCTGATTTCTGTCATTCTGTCCTCTGGTAATATCTGCATGTTATGTCGATATTACTAAAGGAGATCTTCCATGTAGTTAAATGCATTCTTACACATGATTCAGCTCTTCTTCTCCAAGAATCCCGAACTCCTTCGAACATGCCCATTAAATGTTTGATTTAAGTGTTGTCGCATGATACGTGCCAAAATAGGGGTGGTATCCTGTCATGTATAAAACCACTTGCGTTCTCTTTTAACAGGCACAATGTCCTCCAAAAGCACCGGTAACTCATCGCGCAGGAATCGACGATACCCAGCACATGTTAATCTTTTGGGTAAAATGTATAGTCCTAGTTAGCCACAATTCCTGCCCGCACATTGAGATTAAAGCTATTCTTATGTCTCAACTACATGACCTCTCCAAACAACATGGGTAAAATGGCTCATAACTCAAAGGATATTTGTATCCGAACATATGCCTATAGGAATATGTATTCCAGTTTTGACCAATCCAAGCTCCTGTTCCACATTTTTCTAAACACCCGGTATATATAAATGAATATTTGTATTTTTGTTATCCTCTATGCGCTTGACCGCTTGACCGATCACCTCAAAAATCGACACGTTTACGTAAAAGGTCTGTATGCTATCCATATCAATATGCAACGTAACATTTCCATGGTTTTCTCTACTCACGTTTCTTTTACGAAATAAATTCACATATCCTTCCCTATTCGCCCATCAATATACAATTCATACTATTCTCTATGGCAGAAATACAAATATCATATATTACATTCACATGGGTTTCTCTACTCGCTTTTCCTTTACGAAACACAATGAACGAAACACGATCACATTTCCTTCTCGATTCTCCTTCAACATATAATCCATACAATTTTCTACGATTGAAATAGAAATACAACACATTACATTCACACGATTTTCTCTACGCTTTCCTTTTATGAAATACAATCACACTTATTTCTCTACTCCCTCTTCTCCAAGCAACTCATACAATTTTCCAAATGTTTGAAATTGAAATGCAACACATTACATTCACATGGCTATGTTTACTCACGTTTATTTTACGAAACGCAATCGCATTTCTTTCTCTTCTAACTCTTCTGCAAAGAATTCATACAATTTTGCTTTTGTGGATGGGAGCGGCCACTATGAAGAACTCTTCTTTCTTCTTCTTCTTCTTCTTCTTCTTCTTCTTCTTCTTCTTCACCTCGTGAAGTCTGTTCTGACTTCAGTGTCTACTCCCATTCTCCTTCTCGGCCTCCCTATGGCTCTCTCTCCTTTAGGTGCATTTTGGAAAGCGATTTTTGGCAGTCTGGTATCCTCTATCCTTCTAACATGTTCAAACCGGCTTGGTTTGTATCCATTCATTCTTGCTTCCACTTCTAATTCCTTTCTTATTTCTTAATTTCTAATTCTGTCTTCTCTTGTAAATCCTTTTGTTTTCCTCAGAAATCCCCTTTCTCAACTTTGTATTCTACGAATTGTTCTTTGTGTTGCTATCCAGCTTTCACATCCTCAAAGTAAGCTAGAAATTGCCATGGTATTATAACATTTTATTCTCTTCTCAGGTTTTGTTTTATTCTTTAACGTACTGTGTACAATCTGTTTGGAATATCAACAGCTTTTTGTCCTCACAAGAACTGAACTCAAAGTAAGCAGAAGGTTTCATAATTTATTCGTCATTCATAGTAAATATAAGGTGCAAAACATACACACGGTCATAGTTCAAATCAGCAAATACTTTAAGATAGCTCTAAAACCACTGTAGGAAACTGTTGTATTTAAGAGGTAGATTTCTTCACGAAGACAAGGGTAGCCGAGGTCATTGAAACACAGATTGTGTTAGGGCGGTCTGTGGTTCAAACACCGTCCGGATTGTCTTCCCTGAATAATTCTTTCCAGGCTCTGTTCAGTCCTTGTAACTAGGACTTACAGGGGAGGTACCCCAAACTTAGGCCTGGAGCTTTTTCTTCTCAAATGTTCTTTCCTAATTATCATTTGATTTCATGTAACACCATCTGTGAAATCGTATGCAATAAGAATGGGCATTGAGCACCATTAAATTAAAGATCCCTTTTTTATAGTATACTTTTTTATCTTAATCTATTATTATGATTATTACTATATTATGACTGTTATTATTATTACTATTATTATTATTATTATTATTATTATTATTATTATTATTATTATTATTATTATTATTATTATTATTATTATTATTATTATTATTATTATTATTATGTCGTAGGAACAGTATAGTGTTAAAATTCAAATAATTGCGTATTGAGTGGTAAAAACAAAAGAACTCTTAGATAAGAAATTTGATGTGCACAAAATACTATATGCTATCATAGACCAATGTGATTATGATGATATTTGACTATTGTTAATAAAACATTAGTATTTATCGAACTTTTATTTCTTGTAATATTTGTGGCACGTGAATTTAGTCTCAGAATAACATTAATATTTTAGCCGTTCTGACTTCAACCTGTAAGAGGGTTCAACCCATCTAGAAGAGATGCCCATACTTCAAGGGAACCAAATATTGCAGCATATACTGCCCCTCTCTTCAAGAGCAATAACCATCAAGGAAAAAACAAATTATGGTTTGAGAAAGACCCCTTGTTCTTGCCAACCTTATGGCTATAACTTCTCTTTACACTTGTTTTTATCGTTGTCTCCCACTTAACGATATAACATGCCATACACAGCACTTCATTCCCTCTCCCCTCTCTGCCGCATTTTATAGGGAGTAGCGCCATAATGGTTTAGTCCACATACTTCTCTAACAGGCAGTTTACTGTTGTCTTAAAAAAGTCAGGTGTTTCTAATATAGCATAAAAACAGGCCTCTCTCTTTAAGTTCTGACAAGTAACTACGTTTAGTAGTACAAGAGCTATTTAAAGTCATATAATTACCTAATTGATTTGTATATCAGACTTACCAGTACTGTAAATAAGGCAAGAGCTATTATTAAAACTATTAAAGCAAAAAAGGAGCCAGATTATATGCATCAAATAGCAAAATACACATGAAAGTTTACTATAAATAAATAAAATAAACAATCGAAAAAAAATGCCCCTTCAGCGTGATGTGCAGAATCAAATAAGCAACTTGTTTTCTGGGATATAATTATATATCTGCTAAAACTACATAATATTATCGTTTACAAGTTTTAATGAGGAGGAAAGAACACACACACGTACGACGTCAAGGCGTGAAACCGTCTTACCGGTAGTTAGCGCACAGCACAAACTAAAAAAAGCCGTTCGGCTTCTTGGACGATTTGTTGAAGGCACATTTCATGTTGGACCTTACAGCTTGAATGTCAGTGTCTCGTCTCGAATTTTGTATATGTTATAGTATTTTAAGACAGTTTTAGCTTTGTTGGAATTTTTAATATTATTACTTCAATGGTACCAGCTATTATTTGAGAGATACGAGACGCACTCTACTACAAAGTTTAAATAAACTGTTATTTACTCATCTGTTGTCTTTATTGTACAACGTCCATTACGGATATGCAGGCTGTCCCAAAAATCGGGAGATATTGACTAATTTTGCATGTTTTCTTGTTGCAGGACTGAAAAATGCTGACCACTGAGGAGCGGATAAGATTATCCTGCTTCCTGGAAGAACAGGATCCTCCCAAAGACATGTTGCAAATGAATTTAATGTGAGACATCCTGAAAGACAGACAGTGTCTCACACAATAGTCGTTAGATTCTGGCAAAGTGTTGAACTTTGGTGTGATCGATGGTAAAAGATCTTCAGAAGGGGAAATGAAAAGGGTTTTAGCGAAGGGTCAGCAGTTCCGATAAAATCGATCCGCCGAACAATCTTGAAAATGGGCGTTTCTCGAACCATAATATGCAATATTTTGCGAAGACATAAGTTTCATTCGTATAAGCTACGAAAGTTGCAGGACATGTCAGAAGACAATCATGATTGCTGTTTGGAAATGTGCAATCGGTTTTTGACCCAGTAGAGGAAGGTCCACAATTTTTGCCTGAAGTTCTGTTTTGGGACCAAAACGGCATAAATTGCGGTAACCCTGAGGCAGTAAGGGGCAAGAAGTTGATCATCTCATGGCTTGGTGTGGTTTGTGGAAATACAATAGCACAGACTCCTACTTCATTGACGGAATAGTTAACAGTAACTTTACTTGGCAGCGTTAGGAGATGATTTTTCTGGATTCTGGGAAACCAAAATGGGTCATACAGGATGGTGCCCTTCCACTCTATAGTACAGAAATTTTCGTGACTAGCTAGGTCAAAAGTTCCCCCAGTGATCAGTTATAGGGACGAGCGGAATGGACTCCAGGATCTCCAGATTTAGATTCGAAGTATACCGAAGTGTGGAGGTATGTAAAACCCTAACCTTACACAGTTAAGATTAGTGACAGAAACCATCAGCGAGAGCGCATCAGCTGTGTGACATTCAATAACGCCTGACATAGTAATCAACATTCTATGAACACGGAAGACTTTTCAAATAATTATATTTCGACTTACGCGATAACCACATTGAAGATATATTGTAAATTGGAATATCTCATTTTTGCGGAACTCTCGGGACATGCAAGCCTGTCTCTAATTACAAAACTCTGTCACTTTCATTTTAGCTGATTTGATAGTGGACAATGTTATTAGAGGTGATTAATGAATGGGGTGGCCATGTTTACTATAGTGTAAACCTTTGTAAAATCGGCTGAAAACCCAGATACTCTGTTTCAGTAAATGAGTTGTATGTTTCTGAATTGTACCTTAAATATCTTTCTTCTGAATTTTGAGATTTCCTCTACTTAATAACGTCACATAATAGCTGTTGGTAATCAAAGAAAATGGACGTAAATCGCAATTGCAGCTTGAAGATTGGTTTATCTTCCAAAAACGCAGAGGGGCGGCTTACCCATCTGCTATAAAGGTTGAGGTTTTTTGTATCATTTTTCTTTAAATTTCAAATTTGCATATTCAAATTTGGTATACATTCAATGTATACTAATTATTAAAACATGGATATAGGTATCCTTATGGTTCTGGCCTGACTTACTCTATGTTGCTCAGTGGTAAGACTATCAACTAAGAAAGCTGAAGTTCCATTGTACTGTTGTTTACAAATATGATTTATGTTTCCAATTTTTGCACAACTCACAGTTATATGATTTAACTCATTGGCAGGGAAGACAAGTTATGGTTGAAGTACCGGTACTAATGACATTAAATTTTCCATATCTGACTCCGTGACAAATTTCAGTCATAGTGGTTACGATATTCTGTGTGTCAGTTTGAACTACAAGCCCAAAATCAAGTTTTTCAAAACTTACGAAACATGTCATGCCTTGAAGTAGCTATGAATAAACCTAAAATATTAGTATCAACCACTAACTGCACATGTGACCAACTTAAACTCATTGATAATGAAAATGGCCTTCTGAAATCGCTTTATGAATTAAATATTACTGTAAAAATTATGGAACTAAAATTTCTGGAAAGAAGTCTAATATTTAAAGAAGAAGGACCAATAACGTTTAAAATAATATGAATAATATACAATTAATATAACAAGCTAATTCAGGTTTTAGGCTGTCACATAATGTACATTGGGAAAGTAAGCGTAGCTTAAACTGCCGAAGGTTCATAAAATATGTGGAGCGTTAAAATAATGTTGAAGAATCCTAGAATGGAGACTTTGATGAGTAATGAGTATAAAGTTTATATTGGGTATTAATGAACTACATTAAAATATTTTCAGACAATATAGAGATGCTTTAAAGAGTAATTTGATATGGGAGACTTATGGCCTGTTTCATCAAATGTCGAAGTTACGGCTGTGTCTAAAGTGTCAGTACGCCACTGGCTAATATCTACCATTCAAGAGCACAGCACATAAAACGAAGGAAGTGACCTCTCTGGCGCAATAATTATGACTTATGACATTAGCTTTCGCGTTAAAGGTCACCGTCGTTTTCGAGTTCAAGTCTCGTTCACCAATTTTTATTATTTTCTCTTCTTTTCATTTGAGTAGAGATGTTTTGATTAGCGCAGTTTTGATCTAGACTTTAAATTCGTGTTTCGATATATGCATCTTTATTTCATCATATCAGTACAATTTAACATAATCCTTCCTAACAAGAGGTTGAATCCTACTTAATACATCCATATGTTGTACATCAACATTGGAAATGGTTTAAAGAACGAAATAGAATATAAAAGCATAAAAACATCTAAATATCTACGTTAGTTGAATAAGAACTCTCGAAATGATGACATGAATTTCCTCTGCAAAGCTTAAAGCGGCAAAGGAGCGATTGTCGCACTCTATCCAAGACTTCGGTTTGGGCCAAATCAAGGATATGCTGGTAGATAAATACTCTTCTTATATGAATTAACCAATAAAAAAGAGCAATAACTGGATGGTAGGAAACGAACCTTAGCAAGAACAGCTTTTGGCATTACGAATTAACTCACAAGAGAATTTTTTAGAGTAGGCTACATAATGCCAGAGTGCAGCTAATGTTTTTTTATTATCGTACTGTCAAGTGATTTGTCAATGTGGATGCAGCTAAATGTCACTAAGCATATGTGTATAAGAATATACACCTCGATCACTACGACATCCATGTATGTAAATGCAGACAATCATCGCAGCTTCAGAATGAAATGAAAACTGAATGGGGTATTTTGAAACTGGGAGTGAAACAGAGCCCACTCTGCGGGAACAAAAAGAATGTACTTGAGCATTTATGTATTTGTAGATAAGTTTGTATGTATGTGTGATTCAGATCATTTTTGTTGTATATGCATGGGTCACCCACTGACCTATTTTTCTAGAGAAAATGTACGACCTTGCAATGTTTTATGCAATTAATGCAATATTAAGTACATAATAATAGTCCACTAATATTTTGGATACCACAACCCCAGAAGGAAGGGATGAAGTGAAGGAACCAGGGGAGGACACATGCCACAGAGACGAGTCTGTGTCCCTGTCTCAAAGGCCCAACTCTTTACTGGAGGAAGCGATGAACGACCCTTACAACCAGCCAACTCTCTGTTATCCACAGGAAACACTTCCCTTGGAGCGAGCATCCCCTCATCTGTCAGTCACTGCCTCACAACAGCAAATCTGCAAGCACACATTGAAAGAAAAGAAGAATGAAAGGAAAATTGAGAAATCGTGGTAGAAGAGAAATCACTCTAGCATTTCCCTACCAACAGGGAAAGCTTCGAAAAAAGCCCCAAGTGGACGATTGAGGGAATTGAACCCTCACATGTTATCAGTGAGTCAACTAGCTCGGTAAGCCTATTGTAACAAAATTACAATGTCACAAATCCCACTTCTCAGCAGTGTAAAAACTGACACTTTCAGTTACTTTTTCTACCACTTTATTTTCTCTTCTAAAACTGAATCACAAAAGCACAGTCGTCTTTTATCGTTATTAAGACAATCTAAAATTTGTCATGACCTTGCACCTCGCAGCTGTTTTCTCCGATTATAACCTTGGGGCAGACTTTACTGTCTCTCTTTACTCTGTTTCCCAAACAGCTGGCTTTGACGATACACTCACTCAACACTCATTAAAACTGCTTCACTTCAAGACTGACTTAACACAACCTTAAAATTAACTGCTAAGAGCGGTCTAGCTCAACATTAAAGGATCCCATCATAAAAATTGAGTTCTCTCTCCGCCCCATTCTCTTATATAGCAGTTAATGACGCTACACGGATTTTTCTCGAAATTCACCTTTCCTTGAACCTCTCGCAAATATGCCGGCATTCAAAAGTCCCTCGAACAATCTGGAAAGGCTTTGTTCTGTAGGACACATAGCCTTCTTTGTTGTGACCTCTCCATTATTCACGTATTTACAAGCAGTGGTGTGGGGTAGCTTGAGTATTTGAGGCGTGCGGCCGCGACCGGTGTCACAATATATACCTGCTACTTGAACAAGTATAATCTGTGGAAATGGTGGATGTGACTTATTACCTGGAGAGCAAAATAGTTCCGAACGGACTGCGCGGTGTTTTGCCTATCGGCATCCTCGGCGCTCTATTCCGTCTGCCGCTGTTATAGAAAGGCACGGATAAAAGACTTTACTTACCACCTTTATGAAAGGAGGTGCTGAAATTGTCATATCCTTAGGAAACTATCCTTCACTCGTCGTACTCCACGTTGACAATGTGCCAATTTCCTGACGGACGTTTTCTTTTAATTCTTCCTGGGTGTGGGGTTTGTCTTCTACGCTTTATGTGTTAGGTTACCCCAGAGATAGGGTACAGAATCATTAGTAGTTGTTAGTAGATTTGTGGGCCCCTCGGTCCCCCGACCTAAACCCCTGCGATTTCTAATTCTGGAATAATTTAAAACATAAAATGCATAAGACAAACTTATGCACCTTGGAAGAATTAAAGCAAAATATCCGTCAGGAAATTGCCAGCATTTCTCAACGTGAAGTACGGCGAGTGATGGATAGTTTCCTGAAGTGGTGTAAAAATGTATGGACAATGACAGGGGCTAGTTTCAGCATTTGCTTTCAGGAAGTTGGCAAGCTAAGTCTTTAAAAGTAGTTTTAAAAATGCTATATGTTTCCATCTGCGCCTTTCTATGATAGCGGCAGACGACAACGCCCAGGATGCGGATAGGCAAACCACCGCGCAGTCAATTCCGAACTTTCTTGCTCTCCCGGTATGAATGCAGTCTTAAGAGCTTATACATGTAAATATTCGTCCCTACCCACCAATAGTAGTTTTAAAGGAAATGCGCATTAGTACCCTATACATATGTTAGATAAGTAGAGGAAAAGTGTGCAAGAAACCCAAGGAAAATAGCAGCACGTATAGCAATACATGTTGGTGTTATCAGAATCGGTTGTCAAACAGAATTGGTATTTTGCGTGCGATTGTGTTGGGGCTCACACGTGCAGCACAACCCTCTCTCTCTCCCAGGACGAAGCAATGTCAACAGAAATCCTGCTGATGCTGGCCAGGGTTGAATCGTGATGCCCATTGTCAATAAGTCACGTCTACTTCACCCCACACATCAAATCTTCACGTTTCTTGGGAACGCTGCATATTTCCAGAGAAACGCGCTAAAGCGAAAACTTTTTCTGGGCCTGTGTATGCGCTTGAGTGTAAGAAGAAATCTGAGGCACATTATTAAACAGCGTGTGTTCTTTATTTAGCTGCACAAATGGCGTCTCTTTGATTTCTCAATACACCATTGATCCTAAACAAAATTAAAATAACTGAAGCATACAAAATAGACGTATTTTAATAACGTCTCTTACATTTACAATTTCACTTGTTTTCTTTTATGTTTTTATGCTAGAAGTATTAGTATAAGCGCAAATTCAATCACGTTTACGCCCGATGGTTCCCGTCTAATTTAATTAAAATAATATAAAAACAGCTTTATTTGTATAAAGATAACAGAAATGAGGGAATGAATTACGCCATTCTTCTACTCTATTCTACTCTATTCTCGTCTGCTGCTAACGCTATATTAGAGCAGCGTTTCTTAATCTTTCTAACCTACTACCCCCACCCACCTACCTTGTATTGGCAGCACTGAGTAACGTGGTTCTTCATTGTAAATAATAATATGGCATTTTGCAGAGGTTATAACCGCAATAAGTGACTATAAGAAAGGTTTCCCTTGCACATTGAAGAAAGTTGAAATTTTAAAGAAGGTAAGGAAGGAAGATATGAAGATCTGCTGCATAAATGTATGTTCGATCCGCGTGATCCACCTTTCTGACGCGTGGGTTTTTTCCAGATGTTTCTCAGGTCACCAAGCGGATGCTGGGAAGGATTTGCATATCCTCCCACTTTCCTGTCCCTATTATTTCGTTACATTGGTCATTTCATTTCACCCTTCATCAGGGTTGAAAGCGTCGGAGAGCATTGCGGCAGCAGCACGGCAGGGGGGACAAATGCGCTATGCAAATGTCGATCTCCGTACTGGAAGGCGAGCCTACTGGTTTCCCGGCCTCCCATGAGATAGTACAAGCACGAGGGGGGAGGGGAGCCGGTTTCCCAGCCCCGCGCACCCCTTGGGAGTACGAACCCGAAGGGGTGGGAGAGGAACCGGGATGAGCCAACCTCCTCCGGGGTGCTTCTAACTGGGAAAGTGCCCCCTGCTCTGTCTGTCAACGTTTCGGCCGCCCTTATGTCCCATTCGCCTCATCCATCTTCTCTGGGAGTGCTCCGTCAGGGCATAGGCACATACGGCCACGTTTAGGTCCAGGTACCCCTCCGCAAGCTGCCATTGCATCATAAATATATTTTGGCTGTACTAATTGTAATGAACATGGAGATGTAAACAGATGTTTGTTTAAATATTGAGGAAAACTGAACTAGAATTAATAATTGTTCTACGATTATTATTTATTTGAAGTAAACAGAAGCACAGAAGATGGCATGCTTGATCAGCGTGTTACATGACATAGGAAAACAGTGCTGAACTTAAAGTTTGAGGTTAGTAGTTTAAAACGAGTTTATCTGGAATACCTAAATGGGAAATTCATGCATTAGGCGAAGACCTGAATCATAAACTTTTTAAAAGTTGTGTGGTATTAAAAATAACCTATTAATGAAGTTTATGTTGCTTTATTGTGTTGCTGAATTTGAACCAGACATTTAAAAGCTACAAATTTCATAGTAACTTTAATGGTTATTACCAAGAAAAATAAGATATTCCTAATACGCTTTATATGTTCTATTTACTTATGGCATATTACATTATTTAATGAATTTTCTGTCCAGTGAATAAACATAACATTTAAAGAAGCTAGCGACCCTCCTATGGTTCGCGACCCCCCTATTGAAAACTGCTGTTGTAGGATATCCTAGGAGGTGTTGCTGTAACACAAATGTGGTAGCAAACCAGGAAACTTGTAACATTGTGTCCCAACCACAGCAAATATTCAGGGTATTCAGGATATATTCTTGTCAGAGTTAATGGCATATTTTCTTTAATAATAGAGCTGCCTATGCATGCGAACGATATATTGAAAACGTTTTGTTTGTAACTTAATGAGGAACACTTTTAGCTCACAATCAACCTTAGAAATAATGGCAACCCTAGCAATTTGACAATTTCTTTTAATCAATAAAAAGTAATTTGGAAAGATTATTTACCTCATCTTTTGTATTGGTTTGGATGGCTTCAGTTGACCTACTCATGGGAAAGTTCATGGATTCAAATTCGGCAGAGACCGGTGGCTTTTAAGTACGCTTAAAAGCAACAGTCCCGTGTCAATAGACCTACTGGCATGTAAAAGAACTCCTGTGGGAGAATATTCTGGCACCCAGCGGCGCTGATATGATCCTGCAATTGACAGCGCGTTAACAAACAAGATATTTTTGTTATTTTTATCTTTTGTTTGTAATGTTTTTGGATAAGCTATTCATAAAATGAAACATAGTACACTGCCTCTATAGGCCGGTGGTTAACAGGCTAGCTATCAAATTCAGAGGGACCTGGTTTGATTTTCGACGGGAGTATGTGAATTTTTCTTTAGGCAGGATTATTCCCTGTCCATACTTCCCTGGAAGTATGACAGAGCGTAAATATGTGTGAACTGAATGTTTATATAAAATTTCAACGTAAACACACTCAAAGATTCACTTAACTAACGAGTGAACATTATTGCCTGTGAGCTTTTGTTCCAAAGGCTCAGCCGAAAATACAGATAGACGATAAAGATAGTACACAGATGAAAAAAGATAACACAAATTACGGCAGCATGATCAGACGGTATGTTATCCTACAGTAACTATATATAAATATAAATGTTTTAATTATTAGGGGCGGATGTGATAGTATAGAACAGAGTTGTAAAATGGACACCATGGTTTCTACCAAGTAGCGTTAAATACTACAAGTTTTGTCATCTTCCGTAAACCACTTTAACTTCTTTTGTTGGTTTCCCTTCTAGTCGCTAGAAGCATATAACCTCATTTTCACGTTATATTTGTGTTTATATTAGAAGTACTGCATTTCACGAAGCTTGAAACTTTTAGCATACTAAGGTTCAACATTATTTCCACCGCTTATATTAATATGAGTGGCATGTTTTCTTTTATCTGTTCTAAACCATTTCTTGTTTACGATACTGCAAAGCGGCAAATTCATTAATTTGCATCAACCTTTTCTTGTCCTGAACAAATCACTTGTTTCAAAAATTGCGATTGGTAGTAATATGAAAGAAGGTGTTCCATAATACAACCCTTTCCTGTACTTTATGACCGTAATACCAAATAGTCAAGGGACTATTGGCCCAGTGTACGACGTGTAGAGAATGGACACACATTTTGTATGGCGGATGTCAAACTGGCGATTTTCTTTGTGAGCTTTGCTCATGAAATTCTTATGCTCGATTTTAGTTGAGTATCTTTTTCCTTTTAAATATTATGCGTTAATTTTTAATTTTGACATTTGCAGATCCAAATGTCTGAACATAACTAGAAAAAAAAGTGAAGTTGAAGCATTAAAATAAGCTGTATGTGATTATAGCAGTAACCAAAATAGTAATCCTATAATATAGAACATTACAAATACTACTGACGACTTTTAAGATAATCTAGTATCTGAAATTCAAGTGTTATCAAAAATAAAAAGTTACACATATTACCACCACTTCACCTATAACCTAGATGCGATTAAAGCTCTTATGGTATGACGTATGAACATTTAGGACTAAAAAGTTAAAACAAGGACTAAATCTGCCAACGAATGGATTGGCTGACTTTTCCATGCGAACATGAATCAACTTCGTTTGTTTTCAATATCAAGTTAGTGGTTTCGAACAGCAGTTATCTTCGCAAAAATTGATTTTACGGAAGAGCCAAAAAGCTTCATTTTTCGGTACATGAAAAAGCATAGGAGTTTTGCTTGTTCCAAATAAAATAGTATTTTATGCACTATCATTATTATTGTATAGAGTTTAAGAATAATGAAAGTGGCACTAAATTATAAACATTTTTCATTGCATTACTTTTCTAGAAATGCTATTGAGAAGCAGCTTTTTCTTTACACCTTACGCGGTTCAAAGCCGGTAAATAGAGATAATCCTGCAATGAACATCCTGTGCAAAGTAAATAACGATATGTTTTCAGATAGCGGGAAAACAAAAACCGATAAAGGGAATGCGTTGCGTCACGCGCAGAATTTTGGGAGAATTTAGGTAGTTAATGCGAATGAGAGAGAAAGAGAGAGAGAGAAAAAAGGGAGCTGATCGTGAGGTTTATCTCGCTAGTCGAAAATTCAGAACTCACTCCCTCGTTTTCCCATGGGATAAAAGCTCTGTTTAGAGATTATGGAGTGGAATTGAAATTGCCTTTCCTGCACCACATGAACCCCCACCTCGTTTTTGCGAGGTGGGCAGCCACTTTTGCTCTGTACCGTCCAGTAGACAGTTGAAACTCATTAGTCGAGCAACATACAATCTGCTTTCTTTAGACTGAGTGAATTATATGCCCAGCGTAGCACTTGCTCGCTCTCTCGTTCTCTTCTCGTGGTACTCCTTCCTGTCTTTCTACGCTTTGAATTTTGGACTGCTCTTTTATTTCTCTTACTCCTCTCTTTTATTCTCGGTAATTTCATTTTGCTTTACTCTGTTCATTTTTCTCACTTGCATTTACCCTGTTCTTCCATTTTCCTGTTATTCACTTTTGTGCCTTTAATATGGCTCCTCATACTTTGATCTTCGGCCTCAGGTTTTTCTTCGCGACTGTCGTGATTCGAACTGTGGTTTGATTTCCGGTTCTTGTGTGGCAATTTTAAGTCGATCCTGTCCAAGCCTTCATCTTTAAGTACTTCATATGAAGTACGTATGCAAAGCCCAAAGTGACTCGTACTCCAGTGTAAAAGCTGTAGGTCCTCTTATTCCCTCGCTATCCTCATCATAGACCATATATGGGGAGAATTATAGATGACAACTTCTATATCTCTCTTTCATAGCACATGCATTCTTTCGATTTAATTTTGTGTTTTTACTTTTTCTATTACTGAACTGTAATCGATAGAGAAAACGGTGCGTTCCATTTACAAAATAATGTTTGTGAAAATTGAAGTTATTTTTATGTCCACGTGATGTACTGAGAGAGGATTTACTATAATGCGTGGGTATTATTCAAAATGATACCGTAATTATAAGCCGTATTACTAAATATGATTTAATTATGAATTAAATGATAATTAAAATTATAATGAGAAAGTAATATGAATTATTTCATATAATAATTATTAGGAATGGATAATTTTATGATAGGAAGCAACAGTACTTAAATTCAAGAACCAGGAAGCCCGCCTCGATAGCGTGATGGTTAGCGTGTCTGCCTCACGTTCAAGAGGTCGCGAGTTCGAATCTCGCTTAGGGTAAGTTATCCGGGTAAGGTTTTTTCCGAGGTTTTCCCTTATCCTGAGAAGACAAATGTGGGGTAACTTAAAGCTCCATGGACCTCGGGCTCATTTGAGCATCATTTCACCCGTTTCATTCACTCACCGTCCGCTATGACGCAATGTTGGAGGACGTTAATTAAAAAAAAAAAAAAAATCAAGAACCAGTATGCGGGTAAACATTCTAATTCAGAATTATATAATGTACTGTTTCTGGTTCATATGGTTAAAACATTACTGGTAAAAGGTGCCTGCTAATGTTTTGGGTTTGGTTACCTGGGATAATTAGCGACCCGGTCGGTCGATCCAAAACTTGTTCGACCAGTTTTCTAAGAAATGCCCTGACGCTAAGGGTTCGCTAGCTAGCGCTTTTCTGAGAATTCACTTTGAAGCGAGGCTTAAGGCCCGCAGGTTCTTTAGTCACCAAGCATAGTGTGGCATCCCACTCTGATTTGAAACCCGCGACGGGGCAGTCGCATATCGCCTACCGTTGTCACAAACACTGACCGCCTCCGTAGCGCAGTTGGTAGTGCGCTTGCCTCTGGCGCGAAGGACCAGCATGGGGATTTTATCCCCTCTGGGAGGTCTGGTACGGGGCGCACTCAGCCTCGTTAGGTCCCGGAGGGACCAATTGAGGAGCTACTTGATGGAGAAGTAGCGGCCCCAGGTCTAGAAGACCGCATGACTGGGCGGGAGGGCTCGGGGCGCTGAGCACGTCCCACCCTCCAGTACTGCACCTGACCAATGGCGCCTGTAGTGGGCAGAGGTGGGGGACGCAGCCGCTGGGCGGTAGGCATTGGCCCTTCGTGGGCTGTCGCGCCGGGGTTTAGTTTTAGTTTAGTTTAGTCACAAACATTGATTCGCGCCAAGATGTAACAGTTATTACCGCAAGTATTAAGAGTGAACAGTATTTCTCAGCAGTGTAGTAAGAAGTGAAGTATGTTTTTAAAATTGGGTAAGTGAATTATTCCACCATAGAGATTTCAATGACTTAACCTATTTTAACTGAGACAGAGGAACGTAAAGTAACTTTACTTTCAAACGGTGACAACTCATGGTGAATAGTGATTGTGAAAACGTACCGAAAATTAAATTACTTACAAGGAACTGTGTGTGTTCTTATTCCGTCAACACCGCTCACGCATACCCTGTAGATAGTACAGTTTCAGCTCTAATGGTTAGCTAGGGCAAAGTTATAGACCATTTATAGAGCAGATCTAGAAGACTACAAGACCTTCGTGGACCCGACTACGGAGATATTCTCCAGCGAGCAACGACGTCAAACTTGGATTGACACCGTACCCGGATCAGCGTCGTCAAACTTGGATTGACACCGTACCCGGATCAAAGACGTCAAACTTGGATTGACACCGTACCCGGATCAACATCGTCAAACTTGGATTGACACTGTACCCGGATCAACGTCGTCAAACTTGGATTGACACCGTACCCGGATCAAAGACGTCAAACTTGGATTGACACCGTACCCGGATCAACATCGTCAAACTTGGATTGACACCGTACCCGGATCAACGTCGTCAAACTTGGATTGACACCGTACCCGGATCAACATCGTCAAACTTGGATTGACACCGTACCCGGATCAACGTCGTCAAACTTGGATTGACACCGTACCCGGATCAACATCGTCAAACTTGGATTGACACCGTACCCGGATCAACGTCGTCAAACTTGGATTGACACCGTACCCGGATCAACATCGTCAAACTTGGATTGACACCGTACCCGGATCAACGTCGTCAAACTTGGATTGACACCGTACCCGGATCAACGTCGTCAAACTTGGATTGACACCGTACCCGGATCAACATCGTCAAACTTGGATTGACACCGTACCCGGATCAACATCGTCAAACTTGGATTGACACCGTACCCGGATCAACGTCGTCAAACTTGGATTGACACCGTACCCGGATCAACATCGTCAAACTTGGATTGACACCGTACCCGGATCATCTCTTCGGTTGCTCTCGGCAAAGCTGAATGAATCCTACGCAGCTACCTAACTCTTAATTATGTCAGGATTCTCTTTGGATGAAGGCAATTGATGAGAAGTGAATACTGTTAACTGACTTATTTCAAATAAAAAATCTTTACGAAGCAGTTATGTGTTTCTTCTGTCACTTTTACTTTCTCTACTGGTAAGTAGGGGAAGTATTGTGCTCCACCTAAAAGTCCGATGTCGAGATTTCACCAGAAACATATGTTTTGAGACCCCCTGAGCACAATAAAGCATTTTTAGAAAAAGGTCCCTGTGTGTGTCTGTGTGTCTGTGGACAGCATAACTCAAAAGCGAAAAGTAGGTTAAAAACCAAAGCTGGTATTTAAGTTTAATGTCTTTCAAGGATGCGACACGAAGATTTTGAAGAAAATAGCCCCACCCTAAATTACCCTTTACATGGAAAATTTTTCGAAAATTTTTATTTTCTTGAAAATGACCCGAACGATTTTGATTAAAATGTCATATATTTGAGATATTTTAATGACAAATGAAATGTATATTTTTATGCTACTAGTGTCGGCCAATGCTTCATCTGAACATAAGCCAACTCATTTAATTTATTCGCCTTCTGGTATAACCTAACAGGTTAAAGTTAGGTTGAGGACACAGCGCAGCGGCCGGGCGGTAAGCCTTAGCTCAGAAAGGAAGGGCTATTATGCCAATGGGTTTGTAGTTTATATTTACCTGCAAATTAAACAAAAGAAGCAGTTGCGAACATATCTAAAGAACCACAACCTTAAAATAAGATTTGCAATTGAAGGTAATCAGAGAAATATTCCTAATTGTAACTTTGTTGCAATTGGAATATTATAGGCTCGTTAGTCATACAGAAACAAATGGTACATGTATGAAGCATGATCGTCTGCTCAGATAAAATGGCAGGTTCTTTGCTTTCAGCAACTCGATATGTGCTATAAACATAAATTACTTGCATGTATTAAAAGCTCGTCTTTAAAGCAATTATCTTCTAATTTGAGGTCTCGGATTTCATAGGCTATACTTTTCAGTTCTTAGCTCTTAAGGGTATTTTCATTATACCAGCGTAATATAAGAGCGGATAACTAACAGAACAGAGAATGGTGTAAAATGAGAAAGGGAAAACGTGCAATTAAAAGAAGTTACAGTGTAACACCGCTAAACGATCTCGCTCCTTGAATGTTTATAACCTCATTACTACTGAAATTTCCCTGGACTTTTGGAAAACTTTACAATTACAGCGTGAGCCTTATTGCTAAATGCTGTTAAAGGAATTTTTGGGTATCCCCTAATTATTGGGAAAATGCCGTAGTGTATGCATTCCTCGATAATGATACAATACTTGAAAAAATACGCCCCTAAAGGAATGGCTTTAAATGCGAGGCATGTATCTTAATTAATCTTTAGAGGATTTTAAACATGCAGAATGTTAACTACGGCACTGTAATTAATTTTTAAATTATTCCATGCACTTTCGTTACTAATTATTCTCTGGAGCATCAATTTTAATCTCTACTCTTCATTACTGTTATGTTGCTTTTTATTTTTATAGTTTACAAATTTCATATTCCTCTTGCACACAAATTGACAAATATAATTTTATACTGGTAAAAAAATTATTGTCAAAAATTTTGTTTGAATAAAAGATGTTTCATTGGAGGTAATTCTACCATTATAAATTGTGTTCACTATCGTGCATATTCGCCCATTACGATACGCGCCAGTAATGTGTACCACGTATTTTGTATAACAATGAAGAGTGAAAATCTGAATTTACAATAATTACTTAACGTGCTGCGCAGACAATAGGTTACAATCCGTTATACTTGCTCAATTCTCTGCCAAGAAGGGAATGTATGCGTTCGCAAAGCAAAAGCTAATAACACATGTAATGGAGAGAACCAAACGTTCCATAAAGTACGAAGACCCTCTCACGTATTCCGTAAAATACGGGGTCTCCCATATAAACTAAGACCGTGGGCATGGTTCTGGTGTTATGCAGTTGCCTGGTTCGGCTGTTGCCTCAGACGAACCTATGTCGCGTATGTTTACCAAACTTTTATGTTTACCCCACAGGTAAAAACCGCACAGTTAGATCTGGAGAACGAGGTAGCTCTGTGTTCAGAAGAAACCGAAACCACTACTCGTGCTAATTTTAGAACGACGTTCAAGATTCGCAACATCATCAGCCTTCCTCTGTTGAAACTGTTTGTGTGCGCTTATATCTTTAGTTGAGCTTTGAGCCAGTAGCTTCAAACGTAGTTATAATTACGTGAACTTGTGCTCGTGCAGGAGGAATCCAGGAAGTTTCTGAGCAAATGTATCGCGTACCCGCCGAGGCATCTCGTACTTAAAATAACTTTTACATACTAAAATAAAGTGTTACAATGATAACTGTCTCGCTATGGTGACGCTGATATACAAACTGGCGACTGATGCTTGTAAGGTCGAACCCGGGCACGCTACGTGCAATACTGCAGCTTACGCGTCGGAGAGTAAATTCGCCGCTTGGACGGACTTGCTTTATATGGGAGACCCGATATGGTTTCAAGATTGCATAAAATGTTGTATCCGAATAGTGAATAATCTTCATGGGTCATACGTGACATACATCGCACATTTATAATCATCGGATTATCCATTTGTTGCATATTATTTGCGGACATAAAAGAAAACCTGCTCTAACCATACTACACAACAATAACTAACAACTGGTGAGCGAAAGTAAACTGTTTTAAAATGTCAACATTTGCATTTAACATTAACTTAACAGGAAGTAATTATTAAGTGAAGTCAAGTGAAGTGATTTATACGAGCTTCCCTCTGCATTATAACTCATTTTCGAATTTGTTCCATAAATTAATAATAAAACGTTTATTGTCCTTTCTCCTTGTTGATCAAAGGATAAAGAGAATTTCAATACAAATGGTGCCATAGTTGTAAAGCCATATATTCATACTTAAGGAAAATCCGAAAAAATCGGATATGCAAACACTTTAATGTGGAAACATGTTAGAACATTTTCGTTTCCTCAAAAATAGTTTTAAGGACTTTGATTAAATGTCATATGTTTGAGATTTTTACTGACAATTGAAATACGTAGCTTGAATACTACGGAAATATCATCTGATGTCCCCTTCACTCTAAATTACTTTTGTATAACCGATAAATCCTAAGAGACAAAGTTACTACAGAAAGAATGTGGTTCTTATCAAAGCACATCTGTATGTTAAACAGATTTTTTTCGGGGGGAGGGGGAGGGGGGGGGAAGTGGGGAGTAACAATTTCCAAGATATTCCTTGATATCGGTTTGAATGCAAGAATATACTCGTAGTCTACTCAAATAGGAAGGAGCTTTTTCCTTATCTTTTCCTGTCAGTCATGCAAAGAGAACGGAATTTAAAAACCATTACATAGCGACCAGTTCTTAAAGGATTTGAGTGGCCGCGCCGGAGCCGAGTGGTTAGATCATTCGTTTCTCACCAAAGTGGCCCGAGTTCGATCCCAGGCAACCGCATGTGGGATTCGTGGTGGATGTAGCGGCACTGGGGCGGGTTTCCTCCGGTTTCTCCGGTTTCCCCCGCCATCTCATTCCACCGGTGCTCCATCTTCATCCCACGTATCATCAGTGTCATCGCCTGTGGTGCCGTATGTAGTAAAAGTGGACGTTAAACACTACACACACACACACACACACACACACACACACACAAAAAAAAAAAAAAAAAAGGATGAGTATCGCTGAAGGCTACTATATTCATATTGTAAGTACCTATAAATAAATATGTAATACAAGTATTTATACACGTATTTATCATAACATGAATTAGATTGAAGAATAAGGTATTTTAAGAATAGTTTGTTGAAGAATGGGTAAAGAATCTCGTGTAAAAGTAAAACAACATGTCTTAGTTCTGGCACCCACACTTGACACACACAAGCAAACACACAGACACTTTATATACACAAAACACTATTACATAACGTATATATGTGCACATGTTTGGATTTGTAGGGCCTCCAAACGTATATTTCCAAGTAAATCTTGGTATCAAATATTTGAATAGGTAAAATGCAATACTTCCTCTACCTAACACGTATGTTGTAGAGTAGTGATGTCCAGTTATACAAAAAGTAAAGATCAGATTTGCCTCCACCTACTTTTCCTTTAGTATTCATGGTACTCAAAAACAAACCTCTCTAAAGCTAGGTTACTTGAGTAAGTGAAGGGGGAATGCTTAAGTACAAAGAGAAGGAACTGACACCATGACAAGGTGACATCATGAGACAAGTTGGGCATTGATGTAATAAAGACATGGAAAAACACTGCAGTTTATCAGATGTCAGAAGATAAGTTGTTATAAATTAAACCAGCTGCAAGTTGCTACTCTATAATACTCTACAGCAGTAAACCCAAACTCTGGTATTGGTCATTTATGTGTCACTAGACAGCTAGGTTACTAGATTGTGTTATCTAAAATGGTATCTGACATTATTCAATGTCAGCGCAGGACTGATCAAAGGTACCTTCATTTGTTACGCTAATGCCGCTGTCATTAGGAAATAATAGGCACAGAGAAATGAAATACGTCGTGAATTCATAAAAACAAACTGAAACATTTTAATCACATGAGTATAAATTGATGAGTTTTAGCAATTAGTGATGCAGAAATATTAAACGGCAGCACGAGTAATTAATGTTCCGGATTTAGAAAGCATTAATCAATGATAGTAGGTTTACTATATAAACCACTTTGGTTAAAATGTTAATGTTCACCCTTTTAATACCATTGTAAAATTATGTAAAGGCCCAGGACGGCTTTAAATTGCATAATAGCGCATCTTTATAAACAAGCGTATTTCATCTACTAATGGAATAATCTATAAACTATATCTACACAGAATAAGTTTGAAAACATGGGTTTGTTGTGTTAATTGTGCCAGCATATTTGGCAATTTTTCATTTCAGCACAGTTTTCTCACTTATTAAGTGTGAAATGTGAAACATATAAACACTTGATTTAGCATGAGTATCATTCCGTAGGTTATCAAGTTTAGGAGTAGCCTATTAACATTTTAAAAGGCAGCATTAAAGGGTTAAAGCAGTGTACTTGTTTATTTTGTACGGAGTTTTATTTCGGCAATGAAGGCTTATCTTGCTTTATTTCAGCACAAGAACACTCTCTTCTTCTGTTTTTTTTTTCTTCTTCACATCTTGGCAAGGCAATCAAGTGCCTGTTCCGCCTTTAAAGTCCTGCATCCATCGTTTCCTGGGTCTGCCCACCGATCTTCTACCTTGAGGATGATATTGCATTATTTGTTTCGTAAGTTTGATCTCTTGACATTCTTTCAACATGCTCTTTCCACTTTTCTTTAAACTCTTTTTACCTTTCATTTATATTAAAGGTTCCTAACTCTTCTGAGATACTTTCATTTGCTATAGGTCTCTCTTCGTACATCCCTTCACACTTCTTAAGAATTTCATTTCTGAAGTCTGTCTTTCACTCTGTTACTTTTTAGTTGTCTAAGACTCACTCCCTTGCCAGTATAAGTACAGTCATAACATTGTAAATGGCCGTGTCGTAGCCGAGTGGTTAGACCATTCGCTTCTCACCAAAGCGGCCCGGGTTCGATCCCAAGCAACCGCATGTGGGATTGGTGGTGGACGAAGCAGCGCTGGTGTGGGTTTCCTCCCAGGTCCTCCGATTTTCCCCGCCATCTCATTCCACCGGTGCTCCATCTTCATTCCATGTATCATCAGTGTCACCTCCTGCAGTACCGTACTTAGTAAAAACACTACAAAAATAACTTTGTAAAACTTTAATTTTGTTTCTTTATGTATTTGGTTTCTAAATATTGTATTAATTGTTCTACACACTTCTAGAAATTTGTATATCTTATTGCCCACGTCATATTCCTTCATAACCAATCACTTCCCAAGTAGCCTAAATTTTCTCATCTGTTGTACACAACGGTTATTAACAACTATTTTTGTTCTAATCGGTTCTTTCCCTATGAATGCCACTAATTTTGTTTTTATAAAAGAAATTTTCTTATTATATTGTTCATAAATTTCATTCAATTTAAAAACAGATTTTTGTAGGACAGACTCGCTATTTTGTATAGCAAGCAATTCGTCAGCAAACAATAATATATTTAAAAAGTTCTTCAACATTTTAAAACCTACATTCAGTAATTGCTTCCAAACCTTTGGATAATATGTGAATAAGCTTTTCCCCAGTTTGTTTCTTCTTCATTCTAATTTTATAATTTATCTTCTGACACGTTGATTCACTTCGTCTATTTACCAACTTTAACAGGTCGTTTTCCAAACCCATTCATAACCCAATTTTAGCTAGATATAATATCACTCAGTGTACACCATATTTTTCATCATAAATGAGACTAGAAAACTGAACATAGCATTTAAATGTTTTACAAACATCAACTCTAACACAATGCAATTTAAGAACAACCCTTCCATCTCTGAGTGGCTGTATAACAATTTCCATCTAAAACCAAACCCTTATTAAAAGCTAAAACCACGACTCACATAAAAACTCAAGCTACTGGTACTTGAAGCAAATTTCAAATTTGAAAGAACTCGTAAATTCGGGCGAGCAACGGTTAAGGAATACAGCAGGGGAAGACAGGTAAGGCTGCTGTGACGTCAGCTCACGCAGCTCACATGCTCCCACCGAAAGCCAGTTAAACGTGTGACGTGACAGCGGGCAAGAGGAAATGGCATACGGGACATCGTAATTTTATTGCTGACTGTTTCAATTACGGAATAGTCACAGATTTTAAATAATTACATTTCGGCTTCATGCCATATATATAAATTCTATTTTATGTGAGCAGTCATGTTATAACGCCAATAGAACAGAAATTATAACTATTTTGCCTGAGCTAGAGGACAGCTATACAGAACAATTAGGTGGACATTTTCAGACATTTGCAGTTTCGCTTTTCTTTAACTAGTTTGTCAATGTTAGGGCGTAATGTACGGCACATTTGTAACCGAAGACTGCATGTTAGATTGTTATCTGACAATATGCTTCGGGATTTTGACTTAGAAAGGTTCATATCAAAAAAGAATTGTTCGCACACATACGTAGAACCAAACATACATAATATCCGTGCAACAAGGGCATACAACCTCAGAAATCTGGTTTGAGGAACATTCTTATAACAATCAGCCAAGTCTTCCTTGTGTTTATATTTGTCCTTCAGCAAATTGTCGCACTGTAAATTTATCAATTAAATTTGCTACCTGCTAGAAAAATTGTTAACATCCAATGAGTACGGGGTCGCAAAGATCTGAAACGTAGTTGAGAATGTTTCTACATCTTGAAGCCTGGTCTCAAACTAGTGTGAAACACGGGGAACTGAACACAAACGCAAAACCACTACACAACGTCAACAAAAACACAAAATAAAAACAAAATTCGCACTAACGTTGTTAAGATCCGTCAAACAACAAATAAACACCCTCAGACTAGGCTAAGAGGGTTCTCCCTAAACAGCCCGGGCAAGTTGTAAACATGCTCAAATAACATTTCTCATATTCATTCAGTTTCCTGCAAGTAGCGCCACTGATCTAGGCAGCACAGCAATACACCGCTCTCGCCTGACGTCACACGAACGTACAAGCTGGCTCTTCGTTTAAATACGTCACACGGCCCGAAGTTGTCTTCCCCTGGAATACAGCAAGGCCATAGTGCTTCTCGCACACCTGTTGCGTTCGTCGTACCTCCACTGACTATCTCTTTCTTACGGCCACGAGACTCGCTCTCTCTCTCTGTTTTCCGCAATGCGAAAACAAAGCACCAATCAGAGATGACGGCTGGCATGACAAGCCATACGTCACCTCGTGACCTGCAAGACGTCTCCATATCCGTTTGGTCGCTTCTTGTCGCGTGGAAACTTGATGCTGTACTTAGGAAGACAAAATGAGAGCCTTAATGGCTCCTAGTTTATTTAACCATGAGCTATTTAAGACACTTTGTGGAGAAACCTATGACAGACATGGTCAGAACTACAAGAATGAGAGAGGAGTTAGGTATTCTATCTGCATTATTAATAAGAGTACTAGAACAAAGGCAATTCAAATGTTTGCTCGTGCATCCCATATGTTGGAGATTTACATATGTACAGATTGGGCAGAGTAAGGGAAGAAACTCTGAATGAAATGAGAAGCATGGTAAAGGATCAGAGTGGAAGAAATAAATGGCGGCTATTCCTCCACGCTTAACACATGAAGGAGTTAGAGATAGAAAAAGAAACCTAGCACCAAATTCATTATTTAGTTCTTCAAAATTATATGTGTACATAGATATTCATATCGGTATTTAAGTGGACCTGCTGTAGACACTCTTAGAATATGTGCAAATTAATTGTCTTTCTCTCTTACATTCTTGTGTGTCTGTTAAGATCAACACACGAACTTCAATAAATGTTGTGTGCGGCCAGCATTACCGCTGCATAATCGTAACCGCTGGTTTGTGTTTATATTAAGGTGCCCTTTACCACTAGCTCTGTGCTGCACGTTATTTGAAACTTACGCTTACGTTCCAAACGCAGCAGCTGTTGATCATTGGTTTACAGGCAGGCAGTGAGAGAGAGAGAGAGAGAGAGAGAGAGAGAGAGAGAGAGAGAGAGACAGAGAGGGAGAGACAGAGAGACAGAGAGACAGAAAGAGAGAGAATTTATGTTTTTACAGGAGAGAACGTTGGTTTTTGCTAGGTACCTAGAATTCTTCCTGTCTTTCTGTTTCTCTCCCTTCCCCTTCTCTCTTCTCTTCTATTTCTCTCCCTCTTACACTCTCTACTTCTCCCTTCTCTTTGCGTCTTTCTTTCCCTCCATCCTTCTTTCCTTCCTTCCTTCTTTCTTTCCTTCCTTCCTTTCTTCCTTCCTTCCATTCTTCCCTTCCTTCTCCCCTTCCTTCCTTGCTTCTCTCCTTGCTTCTGTCCTTGTTTCCTTCACTTTTTTCTTTCTTTCCTTCCTTCATTATTTCCTTCTTTCTTTCTCTTCCATTTAAGTTGCACTATTTCAGTAATTAACAAATATTGACAAGCCCACCCTCCTTTGATGCTCATTTTAAATTTACCTCCATTCTCAGCTATCCTCGCTAGCAGACCGCTCCTATTGGAAAATCTTTTCGATGAATGACTCATCAATCATTCATGCTCTGATTTTGCATAGTCAATGGTATAAAAAAATAAAAATATATTCAGGGTGATCACTTCTTTATCCTGACTTTCCTTTTTATAGGACTAAATTTGAGAGTGTATGAACACGAGAGTCTCTGATGCTGGGGTAGTGTCAGATTAAGCCTGACCAAACCCTACAAATTCTGTGTAGGACCTTTATATGAAAAAGATGGGTAGTCTAACCACTATGCGACAATGCCGTCTGAGGAACACAAGAGGTAGAGAAGATAAATGTGCAAGATAAGCAGGAGAGAAAGAAAAATGCATAGGTAGTTTAACAGATGGATGGCTGGATTTTTAATATCAGTTCATTTTTGCTGGACATTTTTCACATTCACTGGAAGGCATTTAAAGAAGGAAGAGTGACGTTTAAAAGGGCTGCATGGCTATTTGTTCTCAGGACAGCTTAGGTTTATCGAGGTCCATTGTGGCTGTACGTGGTCGGCATACAGAACTGTTCTAAAACCCACGATGATGTCAAACTATCTTCCCCAAACGTGCACGGTAGCTGCCGCGAGTATAACGAAACAAATTACGTATATGTGTGTATAGAGAAACCAAAATGCATTGAAATGGTCATAGTAGTCACACCCAGTGAGCTTGCCAGAAGTCATTATCCAAATGAACATGCATATACATATACGTCATATGAGTACATGTTTTGAGGCACTATATTTTTGCTATTACAGCCTCTAACTTAATTATTCTTCCTGGTGGTAATATAGACAGTTGAGCGAATATATTCATATTGTTTTTGCGACTATCCAAATTAAAAGTATAACGATTAACAGTCACATGACTTCCACATTCAATTGTTATAAAAGAGGATTCAAATACCTGTGCCATTTCTTCATATGCACTCATTCTTCAGCATGTTAATACTGAGCATCGAGCTTAGAAATACGCTTAAGGAAAACTAGTAGTCCCCAGACTTAAAATTCAAGTGTAAAACGATATGAGAGAGCGATAATGTGCCCAGTAACTTGTAAGGCTCAAGCTTTTGGCTCGATTTGGTTGGCCATTCTAACCCTGTTTATGCTTTTTCCTGGTTTCCACAGCTTGGTAGGCGAATGCCAGGATGGTTACCATTCAACTAGCAATCTTTCAGGGTTGTAGGTGACGCGGAAACTTCCGTCATTGGGATCATTGCTCTGCTGGTAATCGTCTCTGTCGTACCGGGTTCGATGCTGCAGCTCCTCGTTTACTCTGGTCCGGTTAGCTGGGGTGTCTGGAACTTAAACGAGCTAAAAACTCATTCCTCGGTAAATACGCCATCGATCTCGCGGGTGGTGCCCTAATGACCTCGCTGTTGACGGGCCGTTAAAATATACTCACTCACTCACTAACTCACCCAGTCTTTCACTCACTCACCCAGTCACTCACCCAGTCACCCAGTCACTCACTCACTCACTCACTCACTCTGTCACTCACTCACTCACCCAGTCACTCACTCACTCACCCACTCAGTCACTCACTCGCTCACCCACCCACTACTCACTCACTCACCCACTCAGTCACTCACTCACTCACTCACTCACTCACATACTCTCTAACTCACTGCTGGCTTCGGGATCCTGAAGTAATGTAAGGAGTTTAAAAAGGTTGCACACCCTCGTTTATTGTGGTGAACCAAATCCCCACTTGTTAGTTTTGACGAAAAATTGGGACTTCCCGGAGGTATGTCGTAGATTTTCTATCTTGCTCTTTTTCGTCACGCCGATTCTGTCATAGTACGACAAAGAAGATTTCCCCTCGCATCTTTAAACAAAGGACTTGGCTGCCAGATAGTGTTGTAAAACCAAGTTCTCGGCTCTGGAAGGCATACTTTTAGCTTCCAAAATCCCTACTTATCGGACATATTTTGTCATTACTTGTTACTAACTTAACACAAAAATATTCTGGTGATGTCACTTCTTAAGCAATGTGATAACTAGACATTTATATGCCACCTATTTTAAGTCATTTAAGTTACCATAACGCTATTTATTTATATACATGATTACACATCACAAATATATCTACATTAATAGTCAACTTTGTTTAAGCTCAGTGACGGAGAATTCCTGTCCCATAGGACCAAAGCACAACGATTGGTGCGTTGCGACGGGACAGTGGAATCTGTACTGTGTAAGCATTTTTGCCTATCCCTTGGCCGAATGATGGGAGCCTCTTTTTTGCGAGTGGCTCGTCTGATTCACTAAAGACTAAAGCAGGATCGCAGACGTTAGGTAGGATTGGAATCGTTAGGGACCGTGATCTTGCAAGTGGACCTAGCCACCCCTTCCTCCGAGGAGGAGTTGGAAGTAAAACAGCTCCATTGTACTCCAGTGACCAAAAGCCTCTTCTTACTGATGCTGGATAGATCATTGTGGTTTAATTTAGTGGTCAGCGATATCATCTCCTGGATTTTTATCTTGTGTAAGTATATCAAAACCGGAGTTTAGAAAATGGAACTATTAAATCCAAGAACATTTAAAAAAGAGCAAGTCATGTTAGTGCTTCAGCATTGGCAGAAGTATTCTAACGTGTGTATGCTGATATTCAGAGGTACTTACATCAATGCATCCACCAAGGAGCTCATGTATTTGAATATGTCTATGGTGAATACTGTACTAATATATGTAGTATAATTTAAGTTTAGCATCCTTTACAGGAACATAAATGCATAGAATAGCATTTTGTTTAATCTTTTAATATGGTGGCGCCAGTTGGTGCTATACCGTGTGAAGGTACTGTTTCGACCGTACGTTGACCTGGGCTTCTACATGATGGATGTAACAAATATCTAATAGAATCAATGTCAATAAAGAACTGTTTCGCTGAAGAAAAATATTTGTGTCAAAGATTTGGACCCCATCTACCTTTCAGACGAATGGATATAAGTGGTTTATTATTTAAATAACTGTCAGGCAAACATTTTGTAAATAATGTTGTAATGCATTTCTAGAGAACTGGAATTTAGATTACCAAACGATTTCTGGGCGCTTACACATAATCAAAAAAGTCAATAGTGTTACCCGAATTAGTAAAAGCAGAAACCCCGAGAAGGGAAGAGGAACCATAATCCCTATGTACTGAAGTAGAATTAACAGCCTCTGGCGAAGGAGGCACAGTTATGGGTCAGAAACAGAAGGAAACGTCCGGGCAGTCCTGGTAGTCTACAAAGAAGTATTCTCAAAATCGGCCAAATTCCATCAACAGCGCACCGTATTTCAAGCCGAGCTACTCCGAATTCAAATGAATTAAAATTGCTAAAATGCTTCAAACAACCTACAACTAAATACGCCATAAACGTCACCTCACAGGTAGCCCTGAAGGTAGCTAATAAAGCAAATCAATCAATCCTACTGTCTGTCAGATCAGGGCAGATTTCCAGGATATACAACATAACAATCAAGTCATATCCTACTGGATCCGAGGACACACTGGTCAGTACGGGAACTAAAGGTCAGATTTCCTCGCGAAAACAGACTCAAAGCCTCAAAGAATAATAGCGTATGACAGAGTACTTCTCTCATTTTTCATTCAAAGATTTCGTCGATATTAGACGAATATCTGGAACGTAATGTATGTCTCACATAAAGGTCGCCACACAAAACCCGTATTCCGAACATCCATAAGACTCTCACTCACACAATTCCTTACAAAACATGAAAAGTTCCAACAATATTTACACAGAATTGGAGAAGCAGCCTCACCGAAGTGCCCATGCTTAGATGACAACCAAACAGCCATATATACTTCACTGCAAGACAGGAACAGATCAGTGTACTACCAAAAGTGATTTCATCACCACGTAAATGAAATCTTCGAGATATTAGAATGAAACTGTCATAAGCGTATGTGACCAAAGTGAACGCTCTTCAAAATTATAACTAGTACAGTGAAGTGATGTGAACAGGTCCGAATTTAGGACCTATGACGCCCTTGGGCAAAAAAAAAAAAAAAAAAAAAAAAAAAAAAATGCTGCCCCCCCCCCTCCCAACTTGCCATACATACGATTAAATTTTCACAACATAGAGAATGATTTCACTACTTACTGGATACTTAAATATGAGTGGCAAGCACCATAAGTGAGGTTATTAAACTTTAAGTAGGAACATCTTAATAGAAAGAACATACACTAAAGAGGCATCAGCCCCTACTAGATGTCAAAACATTTACTGTTTAAATAACAAGAGGCTTCCTCCTTGTCCTGTCATTTGCAAACAAGTTTATGAGTTCGTCATAGTCCATTTTCACTGGTAAGTCAGATTCAATTGCAACAATACCAAGATAACTAAGACGATCCTTCACTTGTGATGTTCTTATTTATGCGTCTTACAGCAGAAGATGATTTCTCAGTTGAGCAGTTGGACGCAGGAGTGCTCAAGTATATTTGTAGAGCTATGTTTAAGTTTGGGTAAACACTCTCTAGACAGTTACCTTACAGCTGTGTAGGAGAGTGCGTCTCATTTTCTTTCTTTTCTATGTAGCTTTTGAAGTGTAAGCATTCGGGTACAAATGCTGAATCTTCAAGATCCGAACTGTAGAATTTCTGAAGTCTGGATGATGCTTCCTGAATTTCAAGTGGACTAAGCATCTTCAGATTTGTCAAAAACATAAATGGTTCACTGAATTCCTTGTAGGAAGAAACTCTGTTGTTCAGTTCTTCAATCAATTTATCCAGAATCAAAAGGAACTTGATGTTTCATATCTATTTATTTTATTATTATTATTATTATTATTATTATTATTATTATTATTATTATTATTATTATTATTATTATTATTATTATTATTATTATTATTATTATTATTATTATTATTATTATTATTATTATTATTATTATTATTATTATTATTATTATTATTATTATTATTATTATTATTATTATTATTATTATTATTATTATTATTATTATTATTATTATTATTATTATTATTATTATTATTATTATTATTATTATTATTATTATTATTATTCTTTTTTTTTGTGCAGCTTTCCAGTAATTTTGCCGCCCCCTAAAATGTGCCGCCCTGGGCAGTTGCCCGGTTTGCCCTTACGTAAATACGGCCCTGGATGTGAAGTATAATAAATTTAAAAAAACGCTCACAATAACCAAAACATTATCACGAAAATTCAGCTCATTTCTATAATATATTAGACGCTAATGCACTCAGTGTATCACGAAGTGTAAAATTCTCAATTATAAATACATGGTATTTCTTAGATTAAATATCCTGCCATTTAGCTATTTAGCCGGCTCCAAACGTTTTCCGATGGACCAGAGGGTATATGTTCTTATGAATTACTTGCGCCTGGTCCGCCCGGCCCATTGACGCCTTCAAATGAGTTACGTACCTTTTTGTGTAATCCTCTGATGTGTGATCAGCGGTCAACCAACAAGAGGCTAAGTAATCAGTTTTATTCTAACCAAACAAAAAAGTCAGGACATTCTATTCTGCACGCATTTAAACAACATTGCGTTTAAGAAATATGTTTACACAATTCCTTCAACAAAGATATTGCATATGGTGTAATAATAATAATAATAATAATAATAATAATAATAATAATAATAATAATAATAATAATAATAATAATAATAATAATAATAATAATAATAATAATAATAATAATAATAATAATAATAATAATAATAATAATAATAATAATAATAATAATAATAATAATAATAATAATAATAATAATAATAATAATAATAATAATAATAATAATAATAATAATAATAATAATAATAATAATAATAATAATAATAATAATAATAATAATAATAATAATAATAATAATAATAATAATAATAATAATAATAATAATAATAATAATGGATAATAATAATAATACATAAACGGTTCAGAATTAAAGGGCGATAGATAAGAAAGCTGAGGGGGAGAAGCTACGTCGTAACCCATTAAGGTTGATGCCTTTGTTTTTTGAAACATGCTCTTTTGCGATTTCCAGTAGTTCTATTCCTGGTGTTACGCTAAACTTTCATTTTCCTTTGAAGTTCTGTTTTCCGGCTATTTTCGACAAGCAGCCATTCAATATTTTAAACTTGGAATCACACGATTTTATGTTACCTGAAGAAAATCAATTTGTAAATTTTACAGTGCGTTTGCGTGTCTCCTTGAATAGCTTAAAAAGTGGTATATTCAACTTATTTAAGCGTTTTAAATTTAATTTCATTATAGAGTTATATGACGCCTCTAATGTCAAATATTTAGTTCCATCCTCGCTGCGCGTTCGTTCTGGATTTATAAAGCTAACGTTGTTTTCTTTATATTGCGATTATTTTCTAACGACTAAATGTAAGCGAAATGTTGAAATGATCTCTTTGGAGTTACGAACACACTAGGCCCGTCACCCTTGAAGACAAGTATGAACTGACAAGTCGACCTTTGACACCACCTGGCATAAGTTAATAAATAAGCCATACTGGCTTCCCTCCGGGGCTAAGAGGATGTGAATCGGAAAACATTTCAAGCCGGTTGTTACATGCAGCATCTATAGAGGTATTTGATGAGCATACGACGTCCCCTTGAGCATTCTTAGGTTTCTCATGGTAAAAATGGTTAATTTTTTGGCTACTTGCTGTGAGCTTTGCTCAATGTACTCAGATTCGACTCAGTTCCTGAGTATTCGACCATAAATGGGTGGTACACACAATACCAAAATGCAAGGAAAAGTAAGAAGTTCTAATCATGTGTGTGTTAACTAACACGTAAAATTAGCCGGACGTTCACTGAAAGTAGGTTATCATTGTTCCGTTTCTTTGAGTTTTAAAAAATTTTACTCTTGCTTATACTATTGCTTTGCTTATGTCAAGAAAAAAGAATGACTTATATTAAAGGTAAAGGCATACTACAAAGGTTGAAGCGGTATTCGCCGGTTGACGATGCAACAATTTGAAGCCGAATTAGCGTTTTGTAGGTCACACGTTGAAATATTATTTGTGATACAAGGGTTAAATGGAATATTTTATTTTGTGAGTAGATGTGATTCCGAATGACACCATTAGCGGATAATTCAAAATTTAGGTTTTATTTTTCATGTAAATATCTCAGACATCGTTAATAATGTATTTAAAAAAATAAAAAAAAAAGTTACTAAAATGTTCTACAGTTTGGATGATGTGTAATTCAGTCTAACATAGATAACAGACAGAACATGTAAAATCTAGTTAATATGTGAAATAAGAGAAGGAAAAAGGAGAACTAAGATTAAAAGTGAGAAAGTGTGTGCTAGGAGAGGAAAAGTGATGAAGAGGAGTATTTCTGAAACAAGAACCATGCACGTCTCTGCAAATGTTCCTCATATACAACGATTATCCTGGAATTTAATGCATCAGATATTCACCTCGTACTTCCTAGACCACTTTCAGACCCCCATATATTTTCGACGTAGCCAACAGAACGAGAAGGAAACAGCAGGATGGGAGAGAGGGGCTGAGGGGAAGGAGAAGAAGAACGATGAGGAGCATGGTATGAGAGTTTCAAGTTTGTACAAATCATGGCTTCATTTAAAGCTATAAGTCGTAGAGTCGCAGAGTCGCGAAAGTTGGAGTTTGTTCACCAGAAGCTTTTGGGATTAGTGCTGAAAGTTTGCAATATCTGCAGAGAGAGAGAGAGAGAGAGAGAGAGAGAGAGAGAGAGCAACCCGCATGTCTTCATATCTTTCCAGCCTTGGAGGACTGTCAAGGGCCAGAACAGTAACATCATGTAGAGATAAGCGTTGAGAGAGAGAGAGGGCCACTCGGTTGTGAAAGACAGGAGATAACTTCATGTTTTCTTGTGTTTGCTACAGAGCAACTGAACTTAAAGATTAACTACCAATTATTTGTTTTAGGAAAGTTCGTGTACCAAATTCAGATACGTTAAGGACTGTAGATAAAAAACAAGCGTATAAATAATTGTCTTTTGCAAGAAAGACAAATTCTTTCTCAGGCTTATGGAGTAAACAAGTAGTTTTAAAACTAATACTGATATCTCTAAAATGTTAAATGAAATGCTGTTATAGGAATGCTCTCGTTATGCTGGGTCGTTAATAAGTACCTGGACATTCAGAAAATTAAGCAATAGTAATTATTTTTCGATATTTATCAATATAAACATATCCGGGTGCCGTACAGTCAATTCAGTTTCAAATGTGCCTAGCAAAGACCACTAGAGAACGTTTTTGTACAGTGAGATTTGCTACCTTATGGGTTTTGTTATTTTTTTGGCATTTGTTTTGCTTAAAGGCGTGGAATGGCTTTCATTAACAGCTCCCCAAAAATCAATCTCCAAGGCTGCTCAAGAATTGAGTATTTCTTCCACTTCAGTATGGCGTATCTAACGGAAAAAGCTAAATTTCCAGGCGTACCGGATACAAATTTGTCAGGCTCTTTATGTGAACGACTATAGAAAACAGCAGATGTTTTGTGAACTAGAGGCTATGGTATAACGGATCCAGAAATACGAATTCTGGTCTGACGAAGCGACCTTCCATTTATACAAATGCACTCTGTACAGCACCGGGAACTGTCTTTATAAATAAATATGTACAAAATATCCAAAAATAATTTAAATCGATGAATTTTTCGAATTTCCAGTTACTTACTATTACCCAAAATTTTACTTTTGCAGTCCTCTACTTCCACTCATGAATAATACCTAATGGTTGTCCAAACAGGGCTGCCAACCGCAACGTATTTTTGGTAGATTAACAGCAATCCCATTCTAGCTACCAACCTACTGAGCTTTCTTTCATTTGTATGCCTTTTTTGTTACCGAGTCAACGTCGGATATCATCACTCATATTGTATAAATACGTGTACGGGAAAGCACTGCTGTCAGCTTACGTAGAAATACATTAGGAAAAATACGTTCGGTATTTCCTTTCCTTGACAATAGTAAATAATAATCCCTTGCCTCCCCTTATCGTCCGACCACTGCGTCCTCCAGCAGCAGCCAAGTCCACAAATGGGTACAGGATGGGGGCGGCAGCGGTCAGCGCACCGCCTCCCTCACTGTAAGGTGAGTACTTAACCTTTTAGGAACGATACTCAATTTGCATCACCAAGCTGAGTTCACCCAGAGAGTCCTCTAGAGGGGTAAATTCCCCACCGATACCGGGGATCAAACCAAGAGGCAGGTGCACTACCACTCCGCTACCGGGGTGGTCGTCAACAAAACATAAGCAACGATTTATTTTTAAGCAAAACCGAGCCTCTATATATTACGTTGCAGAGCGTTAGATGCAGTCACTTTCATTCATTCATGTTCATCATTGAGACAGGAACTTCTAATCTTTTAAGTCGGAATGAAGGTTAATAAAGTTGAAGTGCCACAAGACCATAGGTGGGGATGTGGGGGTTATCCAACCACACCCACTCCTTATACACCTTTTGGTGTTTGCAAAGAGCAATCTTTCTGTTGCCCTTGGGCGCTGTTGAATATAAAATCTAAAGCAGTGATCTCCAACGTTTGCGAAAGTGGGGAGGTTGGATTCGCCTCCTTCCACTTTATACGGAATGTGCCAATCTTGTAACATTCAATTGCATTACAGTGGTGGTTTGCTTATATGCACGTTGCGTTTGATTTACTAAAGCACTTTCAAATCTTATGTGATAAACACCTGTTCTTAGTGATTTCTTTGGCACTGCTTCCGTTTCAAATCGTGTAGAACTGAAAGACCTTATAACAGGAAAAACGGTTATAGAAAAAATCGGATGTGTTGAGCTCTCATGAAACCAACCGTTAGGCAGTTGGAACGGGCAATTGCCTAATCCTGTAGTGATGAAATAAATAAGTAATAATGAAATACAAAAAGACTGAGGA